>QODF01000066.1:1187092-1247310 GCA_024372805.1 Oostethus manadensis
CTCCTTCTGAACTTGGTCAAAGGTCTCCCGCAGGTGGGAGTTGAAACTCCTTCTGACAGGGGACTCTGCCAGGCGTTCCCAGCAGACCCCCACAATGCGTTTGGGTCTGCCAGGTCTGACCGGTATCCTCACCCACCATCGGAACCAACTCACCACCAGGTGGTGATCAGTTGACAGCTTCGCCCCTCTCCTCATCCGAGTGTCCAAAACATGTGGCTGCAAGTCCGACGACACAACCACAAAGTCAATAATCGAACTGCGGCCCAGGGTGTCCTGGTGCCAAGTGCACATGTTGACACCCTTTTGCTTGAACATGGTGTTCGTTATAGACAATCTGTGACGAGCACAGAAGTCCAATAACAAACCACTGCTCGTGTTAAGATCAGCGGGGCCATTCCTCCCAATCACACCTCTCCAGGTTTCACTGTCGCAGCCAACAGGAGCGTTGAAGTCACCCAGTAGAACAGGGGAATTCCCCGAGGGAGCACTGTCTAGTACTTTCTCGAAGGACTCCAAAAAGGGTGAGTATTCTGAATTGCTGTTTGGTGCATAAGGACAAACAACAGTCATGACCCGTCCACCCATCCGAAGGCGTAGGAAAACTACCCTCTCATTTACTGGGTTAAACTCCAACGTGCAGGCTTGGAGCCGAGGGGGCAACAAGAATTGCCACCCCTGCCCGTCGCCTCTCATTGCAGGCAACACCAGAGTGGAATGAAGTCCAGCCCCTATCGAGAGGACTGGTTCCAGAGCCCTTAATGTGCGTTGAGGTGAGTCCGACTATACCTAGCTGAAATTTCTCCACCTCACGCACCAGCTCAGGGTCTATCCTTGCCAGCGAGGTGACATTCCACGTACCGACAACTAGATTCTGTAGCCGAGGATCGGACCGCCAAGGCCTCTGCCTTTGGCCGCCACCCAGCTCACTTAGCACCCGACCCCTTTTGCCCCTCCTACGAGTGGTGAGCTCATGAGAGGGGGGGGACCCACGTTACCTTTTCGGGCTGTGCCCGCCTTGGCCCCATTGGTGCAGGCCCGGCCACCAGACGCTCGCCATCATGCCCCACTTCCAGGCCTGGCTCCAGACGGGGACCTTCGTGATCTGCGTCTGGGCGAGGGAAAACAAAGTCCAATGTTTTTATTTGTCATCAGGGTCTTTTGAGCTACTCTCTGTCTGGTCCCTCCCCTTGGACCTGTTTGTCATGGGTGACCCTACCAGGGGCATGACAGCCCCCGACAACTTAGGATCATTGAGTCACTCAAACTCCTCCACCACAATAAGGTGGTGGCTCAGGGGAGGAGATCTTGAATATCTTCCCTAACAATAAGTAGGTGATGTGTTAGTAACAAAATGATGCCACATAATTTCATAGAAATTAAAATGATCATTCTTTATTGGGGGGAAATCAAAGACACCCCAAAAATGAAAGTGAAAAAATGATGCTTGTACGCATGCCTGACAACGTCGGGACATTCTCATAATGAGACCACGGATGGTGTCTTGGGGGATCTCCTCCCAGATCTGAACCAGGGCATCACTTAGCTCCTGGACAGTCTGAGGAGCAACTTGGCGGCGCCGGATGGACCTAAACATAATGTCCCAGAGGTGTTCTATTGAATTTAGGTTAGGTGAACGTGGGGCCAGTCAATGGTATCAACTGCTTCATCCTCCAGGAACCACCTGCATACTCTAGCCACATGAGGTCGGGCATTGTTGTGGACCAGGAGGAACCCATGTCCCACTGCATTAGCGTAGGTTCTGACAGTGGGTCCAAGGATTTAATCCCGACCCTTAATAGCAGTCAGTATGCTATTATCTAACCTGTAGAGGTCAGTTCGTCCTTCCAGGAATATTTCTCCCCAGACCATCACTGACCGACCACCAAACCAGTCACGCTGAATGATTTTGCAGGCAGCATAACGTTCTTCACGGCATCTCCAGACCCTTTCACGTCTGTTGGATGTGGTCAGGTTAAACTTGCTCTCATCAGTAAAGACCACAGGGCGGCAGTTGCGTAGTTGCCAATTTTGGTGGTAAATGCCAATCGAGCTCTACGGTGCTGGGCAGTGAGCACAGGGCCCACTACAGAACGTCGGGTCCTCAGGCCACCCTCATGGAGCCTTGTTTGGTCAGAAACATTCGCAACAGTGGCCTGCTGGAGGTATCTTGTAGGGCTCTGGCAGTGCTCATCCTGTTCCTCTTTGCACAAAGGAGCAGGATACCGATCCGGCCCTGTCCAGCTTTCTGGATTAACTAACTGTCTACTGGAATCTCCTCCATGCTCTTGAGACTGTGCTGCGAGACACAGCAAACCTTCTTGCAACTGTACGTATTGATGTGCCACCCTGGAGGAGTTAGACTACTTGTGCAACCTTTGTAGCATCAAGGTACCGCACCATGCTTATCAACAGAGATGTTGATCCAAGCCAAATGAAAAAAACTACAGCAGTGGAAAGTCAGTCAGTAAAAAATCAGCCAAAAGAGATGAGGAGTCAGTGGCCTCAACCTGGAAAACCATTCCTGTTTTGGGGTCTGTCTCATTGGCCCCTCTGATGCACCTGTTGTTGATTTCAATAACAGCAAAGCAGCTGAAACTGATTAACAACCCCCTCTGCTACTTAACGTATTTTAATAAAACAATAAATTAAAATAAATAAATGGTGTTTAGAAACTTCTGAGAGCCATATGTGGTCAAAAGCCAAAAGAGCCACATCTGGCTTCCGAGCCACATGATCCCTACCCCTGCCCTAAACCATTATGTAAGTTTTAAAACTAGGGCTGTCGTTGACTTAGGATTTCCATCCTCGAATATGATTATTTACATTTTGTCCATAGTTGACTAAATCCCCATCCAGACGTTCTGAGGCCTAAACACACAAATACTTTATCAAACCCGCACGTCATCCAGACGAAGCCGGCGTTTTCAGGGTCTGTAAACGAACATTTTGGAAAACGGGTCCCAAAGTGGTAGGATTTGAAAACGCTGTCTACGCAGCTCCGTAGATAGGGCTTCCCCCCGGCTTTCCGCAAACACGGAAACAACAGCCTATTTTCTCTATTACAGCAAAATCTGCATCTTCTTCATTTTCGAGAAAAACAGCAAATGTACTTGCCGCCATGTTTTTGCCGTCTTGCCAATGCGCATGGTTTTTGTATTACATTACATCGTTTTCACTTGTTTTGAGTACATTCATATGAATGCACATAGTTTCTGAACAAGCTCCGTCTTTACAGACAACTTTTTGGAAATTATGAGCGTTTCGTCTTCGTGTGGATTTAGCCTAATATTTGAATGTTTTAAATGTTTTCTTTGTTTTTTTAAGAGCAACACCAATGGCAATCCTGACAATTAACAGATCTCATGTGTGACTTTTTCCACTTCATAAAAAGGCAAAAAACCCTTCTCAAGAATAACCAAAAAATGTTGTGTGTCAGATTGATACTCCTTCGTATGTAACCATCGGACAGTTGACAATTCTAAGACACTCCTAGTTAAAAGGCTACACCTACATCACAATATCCCACATATAAGGGTGAATCTGTCTTATTGCATTCAAGATATTGTTTGAATAATATTATTATAGACTGTTATGTCAATCGCAAATGATCACGAATCATTAAAAACATTTATTTAAGTCGACCCTGTTAATTAAAAGTACCCAAAGAATATACTTTCTCAGTAGGATGTCTTTGTCTCTCTCTGACTTCACCGTCAAAGAACATTAGAAATCAAACTTCATCATAACGATCACATGGCCTTTAATAATACGCACATTAATCTCTGCGGCATGCACATCATGCTGACACTGGATGAGGTTGAGTCCATCTCCTGCGGCGATGATGCCATGACTCTTGCCCTCTGCTGCTGTCGTTTCGCAGGCTGCTTCTGACAGACACTTAGTCAAAGAAAAGCATCAGATGCAGCGCAGCAGCAGCAAAACAAAAACAACAAAATGTTTTTGTGGCAGCGCTAGGGAGAGCAGATCCCAGAGCAAAAAAAAAAAAAAAAGACCAAATGATGGCGCCTAATTGCAAGACAAAGAGAAACAATGTAGTCTTAAAGGACTGAAAAGAATGACAATTAATGACAATAGTTGATTGATCTATCAATTGTTTGGAATGGATTTTTAATAAATCCCATCTTGAAGCCGTTTAGGCAAAATTGAATACCCTACTTGGCTACAACCAGTAGAGACTTTGTTATTCAGGCCCTGTCCACACAGGTTTTAAATTTGTTTTACATTTGGAGGTTTACAAAAAAAAATGCCATCCGCACGGTTTCGGATAAAAAAAATAGTCATGTCCACACAGGAACAGATCACTTGGTGGAAACAATGTAATACTTAAGGCATACCTTCATATTGCACTGCATACACACATGCAGACAGAACCACGCATGCACATACGGTTCGTTGTCTTCCTCTTGTCCGACTCGTCTAGACCGATGATGAAGTGGTCAAATTACTTTTGCGAGTTACTTTGGAGTATAAGACAATAAAATATGCAGTGAATGTCAACTGCCAGTCGACGTTTTCAGAATTATGTTGGCTTTTTGGCAGCAATACAGAACCGGCCACTTCTGGTCATGTAACTGCAACGGGGTGGTGACTCAGGTATTTTTATTTTTTGTCTACATGGCAAAGACAAGGTGGCACTATCTGATTGTCATATTCTGGACCTTCAGTCCACACAGACCTCTGCTATGACATCTCCTCCAAGGATACCGGAAAGGAATCCCCTACCCGCTGTATTTTCATTCATTTATTCATTTTCTTTGCCACTTATCCTCATTAAGGTTGTGGATATGCTGGAGCCTATCCCAGCTTGTTTTGGACGGGAGGCGGGGTACACCCTGGACTGGTCGCCAGTCAATCGCATGGCACATATAGACAAACAAACAATCACACCGATTGACAATTTAGAGTCACTAACATGCATGATTTTGGAATGTGGGGAAAAAACGGAGTACCCGAAGAAAACCCACACACGCACGGGGAGAACATGCAAACTCCACACAGAAATGGCCAACGGAGATTCAAACCCTGAACCTCCTGACTCTGAGGCCAATGTGCTACCCACTTGACCACCGTGCAGCCAGCTGTATTTTCAGTAAAGCTTATTTTGTAGTCCAGTTAAAAGTCCAATTTTCAGTCAAATTTATTTAAATAAGAGCCATCTTATTCTATTGCTGCGTTATCGTGATGCATATGCTCGCTGTTGCCCCCCGCAGAGTGGAGGAAGTACTGCATGAATAGACACTTCTCTAGTTAGTTAGTTAGTTCTGTAGTTAATTTGAAGGATTTACATTATTTGGGTGATGTGTGGCAGGCTTTGGTAGGCCAGCTGTGTCTTGCGCGCCGCCTATTGAGGACTAATGCCCTAAAGGGTGAAACACATCACCCATAACACAACTCACTTTTTAACCTCTGTGACTTTTTTTTTTAAACCTTTTTTTTTTTTTTTTTACAGACTTTTAAGCATATATTTTATTTGCTAGAGCTATTTCAAATCATAAAAAAATAGTTTGACACACCAAAAGAATACAACTTAAATGCTGTAATGACACACCTTCTTGACTTGATTCCTAATGGAATGTCAATCAAAGCCATAATTAAGTGTTTTTAGAATAATTTAGGCCAACAGATTGCACCAACATTTACATAAGAGCTGTTGGACCTACTGGGTATTAAATCAACACATCCCCGAAAGAAAACGCTAAAGACAGAAAGCAACTCAGTGTGATAGTTTGAGTGTTGACATGTTCCTAGACCTCATCCCCCTTTTCAACATGTCAACACAACCTTGCTTTCCTTTCATTCTCTTGTCAACTAGATCGTTTGTGTGGATAAGATGGCCCTTAAGATGGCTAGTTAGCGTGCTGTGTACAGAGGGATTGGCCCTTGCCCCCATATACATAAAGGCTGTATTCACTGGCCTCATTACCAGGATTAGGGCTCCTTTCCTTCTTTGTGGGGCTGGAGGATGAAGTACTCTGTAGCCCGACTCTGTCTCTTTCTGTGGCCCGTGCTGGCCAGCATATGGCAGCAGCAGCCAACAGTCTCCACAGAGGGGCTCAGAGCTCAGAGCAAGGCCTCCTTTTGTTTCGGTCGTTATTGTTGCCCAGCGTAATGACATTTGTAGGCCGTAGGATCGGGGTGGAGGGGTTAGTCCACCCCAGGGGATAGGGAGAGAGAAGGAGAGGGATGGAAGGAGGGGTGAGTCAAAGACATGCAGACAGACAGGATTGTGGATTATGGAAATATGAATTGATTTTTTTTCCAGTGCCGTAGTAGAATAGAAAGCTCAAAGGAGAACAGACTGCAGCCTGGCTGGCACGTCGGGGTGTTGTGGGGAAACTTGACGTGAGAGGCGCTTGCTCCCTCTTTCTCTCACTGGCCGCCCTTTTTCTTTTTCCCTCCTGCTTCCCTATTCCTCCCTGAGCCCCTAAGTCTCTTGATGTCTTGGTCACCTACAGATGCCACTTGGTTACAGAGGGAGGAGCGGGGATGTGAAAAGTAGAATGATGGAAGGGAAAGGAGGAAAAAGCACATATTTAAATCTGAATTGCAAGGGTTTTTTTTTTGCAAGTGAAGCAGACAGATGGAAATCTGTCCATTTCCTCTCAGATCTCATCCCAAAGTTGTAGAAAAATGCAACAGACTGAAAATAGATTTGCAGTCAAACAAGCTCACAGACAAGATCATTGTAGTGCTTTTGGCGCTTTACACTGGATAATATTGTAATATAATATTGTGGGGAAAAGATTCCCTAAACTTGCAGAAAGTGATGGCAAATCCATAACAGTTTAACATTCTTTGACTTGGATGCCTTTAGCTGGAACTGGGTGGATGAACTTTCAAATACCACGCAATTTGTCCCTTCAGGTGTCTGCTCAAAATATCAACTCTCAACAAGATAATGAGCCCAAGCATATATCCAAATAGCAGGAGAATGTCTACCGGAAGAGGTCAGATCTAAATCCAATTGAAAATCTATAAGGTGCTCCGAAGTACGCCTGTGCACAAGCCAGGCCCTTGCAGTCTTTTGACTAAACTACGCACCTTTTACATAGAAACTTGCAATTTTGCTCCATAGTAAAAAAACGGACTCTCTTCTACACTCACACAATTCTGCACTTTCTTACTCGTTTAGCTGGTTATCAACCGTCCCATCTCCGCATATTGCAGTAAATTGTATATTCCACATAAATAGCATTTGCATCTGCAAGCAGTCCTAACTTTCAGGGAGAAATAAACAAAATAATCAATATATTTTACTGCAAGCTTTTTCCTGGGTGCTGAACGTTTTAACACAATAAGTGTTTAAACGTTAACCACTCTATGGCTATTTCAAGTATTCGAACGGGGGACTTATGCTTTTCTTGTTTACTGTGTTGTTTACTGTGGTGGGATTGCCATGAAACATGCAGTTTTTCCATTTATGTCAAGACCACAGTAGGTTGAGGCTCAATTTGCAAAATGGATAGTTGGTTTTATGTTTAGAAGACATGATCAATTATTTTTCTTTTAACGTAATCTTTCGTCAATGCCTAAAATTTTCAACATGCATTTTAGAGTAGGTGATCAGTTATAGCAGCGGGCAGGCGATTATTCAATTTTCCAAATAATGTAATAATAATTTTATGGCAACTACGATGCAATCTTATTTTAAGGCTCTGCCTTGCTGTGCTGTTTAACAATTTTCCCAAATAACGAGGTCGTTTAAAAAAAATATATATATATATATATTTAATTTTTCATTTGTTTGTGTAGCTGGTTTAGAGACATTGTTGACAGCGTTATAGTAGTCCAAAATAATAATTTTCCAAGGTAATAGTGATCCTAAAATACTGTACTTAATACAAGCCATGATGCCAGCACAGTAGCTACTATAACAGTTTGACTGAGTGTAAGTTGATTAGTCAGCCCCAGAGAGCAGTGGTAATTGCTCCTAAACTGCCAGGAAAGCTCAGCTTCCCAAAAAAAAAAAAAAAAAAAAAAAAGGTGAAATATTTACTGCTGTGTGTACATTTCATTGACTCAGTAGGTTTTTACACTGCGTGAAACTGGACGGTCATTGGATAAAGGCTGGGCTTTGTCCCGCCCATCGGACACTTAGCCTCGCTGAGGGCAGTGTGGCAGTGGGCTGGCTCGAACACTCAGGTTCTGCGTGATGATTGGATGTTCTGTCTGAAGCAGAATCACTTTTTGATTGACAGTGAAATGAGCGAATCCGCAATCGCAAACCATAAACCTCCACCGGAACATTTTCTAAGATTTTAATTCCGTTGTTCTGAACTGATCTTGAGATTTTACCGATCCTCAACGGCTTTGTATTTGTTAAAAATGACTATAAATAAATTAACACATTTATGGTGTAGCCTGGAAAAAACGTAGCTTCCCGTCCGCCATAGAGAGTGAGGCTCAAAGAAGATATTTCTCAAAATTACGTTTTTAAAGACGTATTTTGCAGTGAGACTGCTGTTACATCCATGGTTGGCCATAAACAGAAGCATAATTGGTTACCTATGTCCTAACACTCACTGTTTGCAATTTGATGCAGACTCATTGTTTCATTTCATAAACCACCCCAGATTATTACAGTCCTGCTCAGCCAAAGCTGCTTACCATCAGCCAGACATTGTGAGAAGTAAGGACATACAATGGGAGGTGCAAGGAGAAAGGCAAAGAGTCAAGTCCCTTGAGGTTTGGACCTTGGCATAAAAGAATATTGCTCTGACACAGTGCTCCATCAGGACCAACTGCCTGACATGTTATGATCGGTGATCATAATTCTATATCAACCGTCAGTGGGAGAAGCCAGGTGGTAGAATGTGTAGTGGTCTAGAGGTACTGAGGTGACGAACAGGAGGTGTACTATACACTACAAGTGATACTGACCCCAAAAACAAAGTTGTGTTGGTGGGCGAGTCAAGGTTGATGTTAAAAGTTTACTTGCAGGGTGACTGAGAAAATAAAAATGCATTGATTCATTTTCCATACCGCTTATCCTTATTAGGGTCGCGGGTGTGCTGGAGCCTATCCCAGCTGACTTTGGGCGAGAGGCGGGGTACATCCTGGACTGGTTGCCAGTCAATCACAGGGAACATATAGACAAACAAACATTCACATTCATGGACAGCTAAAAATACAAAAAAAAAATTCAAAAAAAATAAAAATAAATAAAAATAATAATAATAAAAAAAAACAATGGACAATTTAGAGTCACCAAATAACCTAACATGCATGTTTTTGGAACGTGGGAGGAAACCGGAGAAAACCCACGCACGCACGGAGAGAACATGCAAACTCCATACAGAGATACCCAACGGGGATTCGAACCCTGAACCTCTTGACTGTGAGGCCAATGTGCTACCCACTCATCCACCGTGCGTCCAGGAAAAATGCACTTTTAAGAAATCATCATCTAGTATCCTTACGTGAAGCATCAACATGCTGCGGTATGAACAACTACGATAGACACCTACATTATCTGTAGTATTATCCCACATTCATCGTTTTTTTGTAAACAGCTAAATATTCAGTGTACACAGCTGCGATATCGAGCACTATGTGGTCCATGTATCAGAATCAATATTATGGTGACTTAATCGATAGACAGTTGTCCGTCTGGTGCAGATGGCCCGGGGCGTCTTTTCCAGTTGATTTTGTGTAGTTGTTTGTGCTAACAATTCTTCTGTTGGTTGTGATCCAGTCTTTTGGGCCAACGTGTATATGGCCTCCTTGCCATAATACACAAAGCCTTTCCATCGATAGTAACACTGTGTGTCACTGAGTGCAGCAGAAACACTAGATTTCTGTCTGCAGGGCTTGGCAATCGCCACATTTACAAGTCCTGCTCTTCCTGACTCTCTCGGCCCCTGTCTGCTCCGACATTTCACCCTCTTTTCTTACCCGCACCGCTTTTAGGCTCAAAAAGATAAGGTTCTGTATTCTCATTTGTACAAAAGTAGTCATTGTTGGCAATTCTCACAAAGCCTGCAATGATTAGTAGCTTCCTGTGCTGCTGTTGTTGACAGAAGTATAGTTAGTCGCTATAGGCTCTGTGAAATCAATATACCCAAAAATACAACAAAATACTGTAAGTACTACATGGTCACAGTATGTATATAAAACAATTAAATGTTGCTGGAGGTTTTTTTTAGAGGGCTTTATATTTGGTGTGTCTCATTACGTGCATTGTTAGCTCCCTCATGCTGCTGTTTTTCTCTATTTAGAATGCACAGAAAAGGGAAAGACGTTTGTGTTCATGTTTCACGAAAAGATTGTGTACAATGGGCAAAATTCCCTCCCCAGAAGTTGCGTTTTTCCTTTAAGATAGGGACAAGTCCTGTCACAATAACACATTTTGCTAAATGATAATTGTTCTACAAATTGTTGATAATGATGTTATTGACAAGGTTTATGACAACGTTTTTCCATTAATATATAATATATAATATGGGATTTTAATGAAAGTACTTTGTATCAAAAGCAAATGTGGGTTAGCTTGGTTTAGTTGAGTATGCTAATGACTCTGTGTGTGTGTGCGCGTGCGTGCGTGCGTGTGTGTGTGTGTGTGTGCACCTTATGAGTTGTGCTTTAGTGCTTGTTAATGTAACCTTGCGTCTTAGGCTGGCCACTGACTTTGTGCAAGTTGTGTGTGCCATAGAGACGACAGCCACAGCTTCAATAGGCACTCGATTGCTATCTCACTTAGTCATAACTTTCACACTACCAGCCTTCAAAATAAGAGCGGCGCACATAAAAAAACTTGAATAAAGTTATTACAATTGCATCTGCAATTTTATTTAAACTCTCCAGACATTCTAATTAAAATGTAAAATACTTTTGAGTAGTTCAAGCTTATTGCTTTTGATACGATGATCCACTATAGAACCAATGCGCACAGACACATGCAGAGTGAACCTTCTTGTCATTCAGTTTTTGTGGTAAAGAGAGACGAGGCAAACAAACACGCGTGTGTGCACATGTCAATTCATCGCGGCCGGCCAAATTATGAATTTTGTCTTTTTTAATTTTACAGTTAATCGATTTATCAATTATCATGACAGGCCTTTAGACTTAGGGACTTTAGAATAAGAATAGACTTTATTCCAGAGAAAGCTCTGCAACCTACTGACCTCTTTTGACTGACAGATAAGTGTTTTTTTTAATATTTTTTATTCCTACTGGGAATTATTGGGTTACTGACAAACTTTGATTAAATAAAGTAATTTGAAAGCAAACGTAAATTGAATGCTTTATTTTCCATTTTTTTCTATATGCAGTATTTATACAAATTTAGCGGAATGTCATGGTAATCCACTCTGTATGTAATTCGAAAGGATTTTGGATTGACTGGCATGATGACGGTAGAAGGAGATGACGTTTAAGAATGTACAGCTTTGTCAGATTTTTTGATACTGTTTTATAGTTTACCAGTTCAGAAAAATTAGAAAGTATGAAATGGAAAGACTGGAAATTCAAATTTGTGTTAGTGGTGCATAAGCAGAACTGTGTATCTCCATGTATTTGTGTACATGTATGTGTATGATGTCAGTGTGTCATAGGGTTTCGTCTTTCCCCTTCACTGCACCCTGACAGCAGTGTCAAACAAGGCCTCATATAATCGGTGTATGCCTTTGAGGATATGTGTGTGTATGTGTCTGGGTTGATAGTGTTTTTATTCTTCTTTCTAACCCTTATCACCCCCAAATCCCAGGGGTGTTCCAGGGTCTTGACTAATGGACAGTCTCGCCCTACTAAGCTGGCCTTTGGCTCTGGCACTGAGCTGGATGCCTAACTAGGACCCTTTGTTGCTCATGGGTTCTGATTGTGCTGACCTCCGGGCTTCCTGGGAGACGAACCAAGGTAGAGAGGAAAGAGGACAGCAGGAATGTGTTTATTGCAGTACACTGTTCTTCACATATCATTTGCATTGTCCATTGGCAGGAAAAGGAAAGCCAAGCTGAAATTTGCCATTGACATAAAGAGCATCTGAACTGCTGGAGCTAATAATAGTGATTGTAATTCCAGATGAAGTCATTAAAGCACACTCACAAACTAGGGATTATTTGGCATCACTGCCCTTTTTTGCCCAAAATAAATTTATATTTTGTTTTCAGTAGATTTTTTTCTCAGTCAAAATGTCTCAATAATCACAAAAATGCATTATTTTGCAAGGCATTTTTGTAAGGTCACCATTGTTATCACCAAAACAATGTTTATTAGTGTAATTACTCACAATTAGTTGGGAATAAGTGAGTCAGCAATTATGTCCAAACTCAAGAGACAATTTCTACTGAACTCTCTAAGAGTGTTGACACTTGGAGCAAGACAAAAAAAACCCATTCAATTTTGTTGTAGATTGAATAATTTATTTTCACTTTTTGCTGTTGTAGATTGCTTTCATTGGGGCAAAATGAGACCTGTTATAATGAGCAAATGAAAAAAGGTGCAATATATGGTAGCTGGCAGGCATGGGTAATATTTAAATTAAAAGTATTCCCATATTGCTTTCCTGGCAAATACCAGACTGACAGTCATGAGATGTTGATGTGTTGTCTGAGGGCGTAAACACACTGGGCCAATTATACTGTGGCTAGGCCTGTTTCACACCCAAAGCATGGCACATTTATCTATTATGAGCACACTTATATGGCACACATAAGCGAATATTTACCTTTATAAATTCAAGCATGATTAATCTAATACCAAAATGGTTGTAAATTAACTGGGTAATTGATTAGTCCATCCATCCATTCTATTCTATGCCGCTTATACTCATTAGGGTCACGGGTATGCTGGAGCCTATCCCAGCTGGCTTTGGGCGAGAGGCGGGGTACACCCTGGACTGGTCGCCACTCATTTGCAGGGCACATATAGACTAACTAGTATTCACACTCACATTTATACCTATGGACCATTTAGAGTCGTCAATTAACCTAACATGCACGATTTTGGAATGTGGGAGGAAACCGGAGTACCCAGAGAAAAGCCACGCACGCACGGGGAGAACATGCAACCACCACACATATACCACACATATACCACCACAGATATCCAACGAAGATTCGAACCCAGGTCTTCCAGATCTCCTGACTGTGTGGCCAATGTGCTAACCACTCGGCCACCGTGCATAATTGATTAGTCATCAATTAATTGCCCTATTGCTTGAACAATTTCTTTTAACCACATTGTTTTCTTTTCCGTGACTGTATGTTAATATGATTGGACTCAGAGCTCTCTGAACAGCCAGCTTCTTTAACAATTGCCTTTTGTGTCTTCCCATCTTTAAGTAAGGTCTCAGTAATCGTGATTTTGGCAACTGTCAAGTCAGCAGTCGTCCCCATGATTGTGTAGCCTACATGGCTAGACTGAGAGACCTTTTTCAAAGGCCTTTGCAGGTGTTTTTAGTTAATTAGCTGATTAGATTGGGACACTTGGTTTCTTCAATATTGAACCTTCTCACAATATTTGAATTTTCTGAGATACTGGATTTTGGGTTTTCATTATCTGTCTGTTATAACCATTAAAAGACATGAACACCTGGAATACATCAATCTGTGTGCAATACATCTGTCTATTTATTATTTGAATACAAGTGAAATACATCAACTTTTGATAGTCAAATTTATTGAGCAGCACATGTAAATGATGAAAAAAAAGGCGCATTGTCCTCCATTGTGGTTGGTTAGCTGTGTCACTCTGACTGATGCGGCTGCCCACTAGTGACATCAGGCAACTGAGGCAGTACTTTTTTGTGACGTAAAACTGACCACCCTAAACTGAGGCGAGTCGGGCTAAGCACAGCTGTGGCAGCCTGATGAAGGTACAGGGCAGTGGAAAAAGGTGGCTGAACAATGACCTGCCCTTCTCTGTTAGATTCCATCTGTCAGTGAGATGTCCACAGCCAATTTTTTAGAAGCTTGTCTTACACTGCTGCTCCCCTGCAGAGCTTCAGCGTATATACTCTGTACTCTGGATGTGTATAGGTGTGAGGGTGCATGTGTGTGACGCCATGTGGTAGAGGCAGGCCCACATCAGGGTTCATACAGTCGAGCTAAGCCCAGTGGGACCTGAAAGCTTAAATAAGGAAATCCCCCCCCGGCTGCTTGGTGTACACACATATACGCACACACACACACACACATGCGTACCCTCTCTATCCCTCTTCCTCTCCTCCTGGCACTTCATTAATGAAGCCCATGCTTGTATGTTTGGGCATATGCAGCTCTCTTGGCCCAATGCTTCAAGTGGATGTGAATGCGTGTGCACGGGAGTGTGTTAGGGAGTGAGACATCTCCCCCTATCACTTGGTAATATATTCAGAGGAAGATCTCGGCATAGGCATAATACTGCCGCTCTCCCCTGTCTGAGCCCATCTGTGATATGTACAAAGGACATCAGCAGGACAGGGTATTAGCACTGGAATAATACACACTGTTGTTGTGGATGCTGTATACTTACACTATAAGCTGCCTTTCCTTTCACATAAATCAACATAAATACATCGGTTTTGGACAAATCTGAAATTAAGTGAGTGCAATGAAATGGCTGTCATGTATCCTACACCAGCGGAAAGTTGTTATATGGATGAGTCATTAAGAGTTTGTACACTAGGAAGGAGACGGGGTATTAACAGCTAGGTTTTTTTTTTTCCTCTACACCAGCTCATGAATACCAACAGTTAAATACAATTATATCTATCCGATCTTCAGGATTAGCTGTGTTTTGGAAATTGGAAAAGATCAGCTTCCAGCCTCTTGGTAGGTGCGGTAAAAGCACCTCAAAGCTGGTTGCAGTTCGATTCCCACCACTTGAATGACAGCGAAAACGCCACTTTGCTGACATTTCTGTGAGGTCCTGTGGTTAAGTTACTTTCACGTTGGACGCTGGATTTTCGGCTCACAGTGCCCGGAGTCCAAGTATTGTAATGGTGGATGAATAATTCCATGTCAGGATGGCTGTTATTCAGTCGGCCATTTATTTGCATGTCAACACATAGCACTCAGTCCTTTGACAAGCTGTTCCACTTGCTAGTTTCTTATTCTGTGCAGTTGACTTGCTCTAACCAGAATGCTGAACACCATGTAGGGACACTGGCAGTGCACAACACTGACAAGGTGCATCCTGGGTTGTCACGATACCAGAACTTAAGTAGTCGATTCCAGTACCTTTCACGATTCCCGTTACTTATTTGTTATTGAGATAAAAAATAAAAAAACAGTATTCAACTGTTAATGAACAGTATTTTGACCTACTTAGGTAACCATTATTAGCTAAACAAGGAAGAGAGCGAGCGAGTATTAGAAGCACAGTAAGCACAAGTACGTATATTCGGCTTGTGTACAGTATAAAGTGACACCAGTGATAGGAAACAAACGTACCCACCTTGAATTCTGTAAACAGTGAGTGCCTGTCTTTTAGCTGTTTTGTCTGGTTCAAAAATGATTCAAGTAAATGTACAATTGCATCGTGTTAATCCATCTCCAATTGGAATTACCTCCACATGCGACTCCTGGCCTTTACCTGGTGTATTAATAAGCCAAGTTGATCTACTTTCCCCATACTTGTTGAGCCATGTTTTTTAAAGACGGCAGGCATTCTTGTTTGGCGCTGACTGCTGAGAAAAACAAAAACCACTGGCACACTAAAAACAAGTCCAAAGCAACCGAGAACTTGGAAATTTGCAAGCTACTTTACAAAGAGCAAGCACAATTTGGCTTATAAGAAGCTTAAAAATAACATCACATAAGTCTTTATTTATAATGCACGTTTTGTTTAAACTGTTTACAAAATGTAAAAACAACTCAAATGTATAATTATATAATAATAATGATATAATAATTAATATTATGGCTATTATTAAGAATGTTATGTTATTATTCTGCCAGCGTTAATTCAAACTTGTAATAAAAGCCTTACCAAACATAGTAATGTTATTGATACCTAGAGACCAGTATAGAATACTACATGACATAATTTGAATGTGTCTTCTGAATGCCTTATATTTGTATTTAGTACATTTTCTCCATGAAAATGCTAAATTCCGGCAACATTTAAGTTGAATTTGCTTAAATATGCTTTTTAATTTTGTAAAAACTAATAATAGTTTGTATTCAACCATTAAACCATATGATTTAAAAACCATAAACCAAAGTGCAAAGGGGTAAGGGGCCACTGTAAATATGACACTTTGACACTCTGAACCTGCTGACTTCAAAACTGACAAGGGAATAAAAATTAAGTTGAGGTGTATTCCAAACTTGCTTATTTTTGCAGTGGTCGGTCACTGCCAAATCCTAAAAACATGATTAAAAAATATACCTGAATAATGTAACATAATAATTACAACAATGGCTCTTCCACTTTACCTACGACTAACAATTTCAAAATATAGCAGAACAAAAAATCCTTGTAAAGATCTTTTCATTTTATTGTGAAGCCTAAATTTCTCTTGAAGTTAATAAAGTATCTACTCTCTATCTATCTAAAGGTTGGGCAAATGTGTCAGATGCACTTGCACACTCATATACCTGACAAGTGTTGGCAAAGTGTTGGAAGAGGCCAGTAGATCAATCTGCCACCTTCAACACAGAAGAAGGACATTGGCAACATCGGATGCTGTTAACCAAAATAACTTCAGTCACCACAGACTCTCTGCACCAGAGGGGTCACTTGTTGGGGGATTTCATCAGTTCTAAAAAGACAAAATGCCCTCTTCCCCCAATTCCCTCTCCGATCAGCTTAGGTAGAGCGAGCAAGAATGTGAAAATGTAACACCCCCGCCCTGTGTCAATTTGAAAGTGCACCATATCAGCTCATGCTCATGTGCTCCTCTATCTTTCTTCCATATCCCCCTACACCTTCCCCCCTCTCAAGCAGCTCTGTTGCTTTGGTCCGGCTCTGAAGGCCGTTCTTATTACCGGCACAGAGTGCAGGTCAGAAAGGCAAGCCGGCAGCATACTATTAAAGCCTAATGAAAAGAATCTCTGCAGGGTTTGTGGTCTGCCGCGGCCAGAGGAGGCTGTGCCTCTCTGCCTATTGTTCTTCTGCTCCTTTCCTTTTTATTCTGGATTCCCTGCCATATCCACTGTCTTTGGCTTTGTCCTACATTGCATACTTATTCAATTAAAATTCATTTTATATGTTATTAAGGCACTGTGATCTATATGAATCATAGGAATAATCATTGAGCTTAGACACGTACACTCAGGTTTGTCTTTCTAAGTGCCATTGCATTGCATGTATGGAGGTAACTGAATATCCTATATTAACAATGTTCATGTTGATGGATGGGTACTGCTTTATAGTACTTGGTTTTCTGTTTCTGGTATTTTTTTTACTTTTATTTTCTCTCTCCAATGTTAATATGCTCCTTTTCGAACGTGTGGAATTGTGATGTGAGCCACTTCAAGTTGACTCTGGGTGTGTTTGAAATAAAGTCAATCAATCAATCAATCAACCAATGCCCACCAAAAAACATGTTCCTACAACAGGACGGTCATCGGTGAGGATCTCCTGCTCGACAGTCCTGTTATGTATGGGTTGCTTGGTTCAGTACAGAAAGATTTTTATTACTTTGGGGATTAAACCCTGGTCATCAGACCCAAATCAACCCTGGTCATCAGACCCAAATCACATTTCTCCCCTCCACCGTTGGTTATTTTAAAGCCAAAATATAGATATGATAGTTCCCACACCCACAATACCTCTGTGTACTGAATTACATTAATATAAATGGTTTCCAGCACCATCTGCTTTGTTCTTAAGCGTTTCCAGTGGTCTGCATATATATTTTGCTTTAGACTACAGTAGATATTGTCTTTTTTTTAAACCAAGGCAATAAAACTAATTGGCTGTAATGTTGTCTTTGTGGTCTTTCAAATATCAACTCCTCAAATATCATATTTTATATGAAAAGGCAATGGCGAGTCCACATATGAATATGGTATTCCAAGATGAATGAATTTGTAAGATATTTGACAATGGTATTGCAGCTCCATCAAAGGTTCTGATTGTATTGCATTTGGTTTTTCCTCACTCCTGTTGTTACATTTTTTTTTTCTTGTTCTTCAGAGAACTTCTATTATTTCATTCTCTCAGTTTGGCATCTTCATAGTTTTGTTTACACTAACCTTCTGGTAGTTGGAGAGCTCCCAACAAACTGAAAAAATAATTTAGGCATGTTTTCGCTGCATTAGATCACGGCTTTCTTACACTAATACCCTTCATGCTGGTGTGTGTGAGTGATTCTTTTTTTTGACTGTTTCATCCTTTTCCCCCTCCAACGTGGATTTTAATATACCAGTCCTACCCATCAAGATTGCATACCATCATACATTTTTACTCTGCATTATTTATTTTTGCCGTCTTTCTAAAACCAAGGCTCAGCTGTCCTTGTGCCTTTACACACTGCAAATGAATGCATATCCATGCAAATTCTTAAAAAAGGAAGGGTGAGAATTTGAATATTTTGCTTAAAGCTCCACCGAGGTCGACCCGACCATTCGGCATTTGAAAGCAGAATGTCTTTTTGAATACTGAGGCTCCGTCTTTGTCATGTTAGCCAGAGGGACTGGATAAGCGGACCAGCACTGGCAGGATGGGCAGGGATCGGATGGGTAGCTGTGCGCAGACAGACTAATTGGGAGAAGGGGGGGCCGAAAGGGGGACAACGGGTGTTGGTTAGGGTGAGGACAAGGTGGGGTATGCAGGAAGAGGGGGCGGGGGGGTTAGGAAGATGACCTGGGGGTTAGGAGGGAGGTGAAAGAGGACTGTGAGTGGGGGATAAAAGTAGGAAGAAGTGAAGAAAGGGTGAGTAAAGACTAGGGTTAGTTGTCTTGCTGACTAGGTCATTATTATTTTAGAGTCAGTGACTAGATAATAAAATCAGACACTTTGAATTCCACACTTTGAATGTGCCTAAAGATAATTAATAACCTTGGATTTATAGATTTATTAAACACTTGAGCAGGCAACTTTTAGTTATGACCTCTGTCAAGCGCGATGGCACCCGTACAGATTCTCTTGCACAGCGTAGTACGTCATTTTCTGACAGAAGACAGTTGATTCACAGCTGCTCATGGGAGTGCTCAAAGCGTTTGGGCTGAAGAGTGGCTTTATTTTGCAAGTCTACAGTCTTTTGTTGGTGGAAAAGATTTGGACCAAGCCTGCATAGGCCGGGGAAATGTACTTTTGCAGATCAATCACGCAACAAACCAGACTTTAGGTGTCAAGTCTAAGTATGACATTGAACCCATGAGCTTACCACCTATAACACGGGTCACAAATTGTATAGTTTATCAATTGACGATACAATTGCAAAACAATTAGTAGTAGTTTTAATGTAATTAGCATTACTAGGGTATATGGACTCCTGATTAAAATTTTAAGACCAGTTTAAAAAATTGCAAACATTTACATTTTACACTGTTGGCTCTGAAGGAAGTTCTTAGTAGACTTCAAAATGCAAAAAGAAGCAATTGTAGTCAGACAGTAATTTGAGTGAGCAAACAAACAACCATTAAAGTGAAGTAGGCTGTTCACCAGCCGATCAAACAGACAGTACCTTAAAAAACAGATTATTTTCAAACATTTTGGTTAATCACCTCAAAAATTTGTTTGGGCATGCTTGACACCAGTGTTTCCAAGATGATAGTGGGATAGTGGAACTGATGAGCATTTTGTAAACTTCCCTTGCCATCCATCCCCAAATGTTCTCAACTGGATGTAGATCAGGGGAACACACAGGATGGTCCTAAAGTGTGACATTATTCCTTTGGAAGAAGTCTTTTGTCAGGTGAGCATTGTTAACTGCAGCGTTGTCCTGATTAAAAAAACACACAGTTGAGGACCATCAGTTATGAGGGTGCCCCCTGCAACATCTCACCATAGCCAGCTGCCATTTGACGCCCCTGTGAAACCTGAAGCTTTGTTGTTTCATTGAAGGAAAAGCCCCCCAAATCATTATAGCACCCCCTCTACTGTGCTGTGTGGAAAACGTCTCAGGTGAGAGCTCCTTGCCACGGCAGTAACATTGGAAGCCATTAGGACCACCAAAGTTACGTTTTTTCTCATCAAAGAATAACAGCTGACTTTGGGCGGGAGGCGGGGTACACCCTGGACCGGTCGCCAGCCAATCCCAGGGCAGACATACAACCATTCACTCTCACATTCATACCTATAGACAATTTAGAGTTGCCAATTAATTACACTTTGTTCCCATGCACAACAGGTGTTGCCTGTAGGCTGCATGGGAAGGCAAACTACCGCCGCTGTTTTGTGTCACTGCGTCATCTGCATTTTTTAATTATGACAAATAAGAATTTTTATAAAATACAGTATTAATTTATCTTTTAACCTTTTTAAAAGGTTTAGCATACTCAAGAGTCAAATGACGTGTTGAGTATAATAAATTTGGACATATTGGCAGGTTTAATCACCCCAGATTACCTGTATCTGTGAGTGACGGAAAGAAAAGCTCAGACTCACTAAAGGAGCAGTTTCTTTTTCAAATGGCAAAATCATTGTCTTAGTTTTGCCAAATCAAAACATGCGAAAACGATTCGCAGTGGCGACCCCTGGGATAAGGTGAAAGGAAAAAAAGAACAACAAGAACATGAACTGATACCATTGCAAAACTGTTTTTATTTTATTGTAATGGCAAAGTTGATGACAGCACTTAAACTGAAGCTGCAGCTCATTGAACAAAACATGGATTCCAACATGTACCGTGGTATTCTGAAGCAGAGCAGGATCTCGTCCCTTTGGAAGCTGAGCTGCATGGCAGTTTTCCCATTCACCACCAAGATGACTTGCTGAGGAAGTTCAAGATGGAGTGGCTAAGTATGGCTCCAGAACCCAACGAGTACCTGTGTGGCAACCCCAAGTATAGTCAAGTTTTATTCTGTAGTATTGTTCCTCGAGAAATGTCAGAGACAGCAAATCACTCTCTGTTTATCCATCCATTTTCTATGCCGCTTATCCTCATCAGGGTCACGGGTATGCTGGAGCCTATCCCAGCTGACTTTGGGCGAGAGGCGGGGTACACCCTGGACTGGTCGCCAGTCAATCGCAGGGCAGACAAACAACCATTCACACTCAGATTCACACTCTAATGGACAATTTAGAGTCGCCAATTAACCTAACATGCATGTTTTTGGGATGTGTGAGGAAACCGCACTACCCGGAGAAAACCCACGCACGCACGGGGAGAACATGCAAACTCCACACAGAGATGCCCAACGGAGATTGTGAGGCCAATATGCTATCCACTCATCCATTGTGCGGCCCAAATCACTCTCATCAATTATTTTACATATATAGTGACATAAAAAATGGAGTGTGCCCAGTGGGATACACTGTAATTGTGTACAACCATGCATTTCCAGTTAACAAGTGGCTCAGATATTTGGCATACTGTTGATATTTTATGAGGATTTTGTGGCTTTCCCAGCTTTAATTGATTTGCTTGTGATTTATGTATTGTCAAAAATTATTGGAAATATTACATTGGTCATATTGGCTGCATTATTTTGAGTTGTGACATTTTTTCTGCAGTAATACAACACAGACATGCACACACGCACAAATCTTTGCACCAAAAGATGCACTGCCGGGAAATTAAAACGAATGACAAAAATAAAGGCAGATGTACGGTTCACTCAAACACATTCAGAATCCCTCAACAGAACAAACTTATCAACATCACATGTATGCTGGGAAGTATTACGTCAGGGATAACACATGGTTATAGATGCGTTAAAAGGTTTTTTAAATATCAGTATATGAATTTTAAGTTGCCAACTTTGCATGCCGCTCTACTTCATTCTTGCTTAAACCAAGTTGCTGATGCTGGAGGCCGAGCTGCCCTGAACTAGGTTGACTTACGTCGGGCAGCCGGCTAGATTGATCTGGCTACAGTATCCAGGGGAATATAAAGCAGGGCAGAGGCTTAAAGTCTGAATCCCCCAAGGGAGGAGTCCTTTCTGCATGGGGAAAGGGGCATGAACTGACTTCCTTCTACCTCCCCTCCCTTGGCCACAGTGTCCGCACACGGAATAACTTTCCATCTCTCCGTTTGTTATGGCATTCACTTTGCCTCTCTGTCTGCCTCACTCTTCTGCACAGTTTCATCTTTTCACCTCTCGCTTGATTATTTTCAACATGTTCCATCTCACTTGTTCTTATTCACACCCTCGGTGCATTCACATTTCTTTACCATCCTCCTCTGCTTCCCTCAACTGTATTTGAAAGCATATGGTACAGCAAATATTGCTCATGAAGTTCACACCCAAAATGGAACACCGAGACTAATGTTGGGTTGACTATGAAACGCATTTACGTAGCAGTTTTTAACTAGCTCACTTTGTAATGCCGTTTTTCTTCGTTTTATTTGGCTTTGAGTGGCCTAGAACTGGGGCGAAACAGCCAAACTGGGCCTACATTATGTGATCAACCAAATAAAAGAAGTATAGCTTTTAATTTAACCAACCACAGTCAATTGTAAAATCATGTGAGTTGAATAAGAATATATACTAACTTAGGGTCTATTTTTAAGAGAACTGTGTGCCGGCGCTGCCACATTGTTGCTGCTTCTTGTTGCACCATGCTATTCTGCCGGGGTACAATGCAAAGCTGCACAGGGCTGCTGTTGTAGTGTGTGCAGAGATGGTCCATTGGGGGAACCCAGAGCATTCTGTCTCACTGAGTGATACCCCTGTCTCCACTCACGATAAACAGCGTCTGCCAAGCTAGCAGCACATTCCTCCCTCACTGCTCTCGCCACTATCTGTGTAAAACTACAAATATATTAGCTGACACTTTTTCTGTTGTCTTGGGAAAATAGCAAACGGGGGGGTATGGTACGTAAGTGCTCTTAGTGGTGGAGGCCAATACTGTACTGCAAAATGTGGTGGAACACCTCCCTTCATGTTCATTTCTTGTATGTATATTTGGTGCTCAAAAGCAGGGATGCACATTTTTTGGCTTCCGTTCAGATATGATTTTTTAAATTGTCTTGCCGATCTGATACGATGCAATATCAAAGCCTTATATATAATAATGCACCCAAAGTATTGCTGAGTTTACTTTTTTATTGCACTACATGACCAAAAATATTTATTGGCTTTTGAAACAAACGTCTGAAGCAGGTCCCTTATCCAATGAAAGTCCATCCAATAAAACATAAAATTGGGAAAAAATGGGCGCTTAAAAACTTTTAGGGTAGATCAGTTTATGGTGTGGTTATAATATTATTATTTTTTTATTTTTTAACAAACTCCTTAACGCAAAAGCAATTTATTGACAATCCCTAATATGAACAACCAGCGGTTAGAGCAACACTTACCGTGCAAGCACCACGCACCATGACAGAGGAGTCCGGGCATGTGCGTCCGATGGAGCTCCGGCATCCAAAACAACATGTCATCTTCCGGGTTACGTATACTTGTTCCATATTGTCATTGTTACGTAAACTTTTGTTTGTATGGTGAAATTTTGGCAAGCTGAGATGTAACAAATATAAAGTGCATAAAGACAAAAAGGTTCCCGAAGATGTGCAGCAAGCAGACTGCATTTCTGACTACTTCTCCAAACTGTAATGAGCATCACAACTCAGCTCTTTGACTCAGCTTTCTGTTGAGTTTTGCTAACAATAGTCTGGTATTTGTCACATTTGGTGTCATTATTTACTGGCGTTTTGTTGCGTTGGCTCGGTCAGCGTTCACACTTGCCTCATTAAGCACTAGAGTCCACTTCCAATTGAACAGAGACCCATCCATCAGTGTGCATGTTTGATCCAATCTTGGCTTTGGTGGACAGCATTCACACAAACCGTACTAACCGAGCAAACGGACCAGAATCTGTTTTAACCCAACCAAAAAGGTCTAATGCACCCATAGAGGAACTATGCTAAAACACAAGCACTCTTTATACGCACACGGGAATATTTTGAAAAGTTTACAATTCATTTGTCATTTTTCTGATGATTGCTTAAGAATACTGTATTTCTGTCAGATAACAACTGACTGAAGTGAAAATATTTGTCCAATGAATCCTTGACTACATCTGGTGGATAAAGAAGAAGGCTTCATTTTGAGATCTTTCTCAGCAGGATAAGATAGCCACTTTGTTTAATGGCTAAAGACAGAAGACTGCAAATGTCTGCACAATATACGATATCAATATATCTGAGGATGGCAATCTTATATGTTGCCTTGCCCTTAGAAATATATATATAGCACACGTCTGCTGTTTGTATGTCACATTATTCACACGTACACGCACGCACATTCCCGATGGTCCTGTATGAGATCAGAGTCTCGGCAGTCCCTCGACTGTCACTCAAGCGCAGATACCTGATGTGGGCGGGGCTGCGACAACTCTCAAATCTGGCAAGTCAAATGTTTTTATTTGCAGGCAAAGCGAGTCCCACTGTGTGTGTTTGGATTTGTGTACCATATGCAGTGCGCCAAGGAAGGCTCTCTGGAACATATTGGTGTGCGTACATAGTGGTTAATAATAGTAGCAGACGCGCACAGCGATGGCAGCTCTGATGTGTGTGACAGTTTTACAGCCGCACACGCCAAGACACAGTCACGCACGCGAACACGCACGCACGCATACAGGATACACGCCGCCCCACACGCAGACCTCCTCTGCCACCGAGCCCTCTGTCTTTGTTGACTTCTCAATTCGATCACAGATTCTAAAAAACATCTACTTCCCACCAACCTCACCTCACCTCCCCGTCTTTCCCCCTGCACCTCATATTTGGGCATGTGCACACACAAATATATAGGAGAGTCAAACTCCGCCACCCACACACCCGAACATACGCTGATACAAATGTACATGCTTAGCTCCCCCATCCATGAAAGCAAAGTCCTTGAAGCAGGCAGGAATTCACATACATCCCACACTCAAATGCACACACACACACACACACACACACGCACACGCACACACACTCGCCCCCCCTTTCTGTCATAGCTCATTGTTGCTGTTGCTTGTTTGTCTGTGACAATGCTTGTGTGGTGCTGGGGTGGCAGCTTTATGTTTTGATGGTTGGGTGGCGGGGGAGTTGTTGGAGGATCAGTGACTGATCCCTACGGCGAGGTCTTAGCAACAGTAGGCAGCAGACGCAGCAGACACCCAACCTGGGGCTGGCACCAGGAGACAGATTGAGTGAGAGATGGCAGAGGAGCTGCCCGACTCTCAGCGCTAGTGTCTCCGATCAGGGGACCAAAAAAAAAAAAAGAGGAGATATGCCTTGGACTCAGAGGCCGTGCTTGGCAGGCACGGCAGGATAAAATAGAGACAGCGAGGGAGGCCAGCGCATGGCAGTCAGCAGGGTTAACCTCTGAGCTTGGCCATAGCTGAAAGAGAGGTAGACGAGCTGTGAGACAGACTGCAGAAAGGACCCGCTGGCCTGCACCTTTTTTGGGCGAGGAGAGCAGAGACCGAGGGACCGACAGACAAAGTGTGCACCCAGTGCTGGGCGACCGCGTGGCTGGTCTGGAGTGGCTCACCCATATGGTGCTCTGCTCTGTTCCTGCTCCCTGTCTAAATCCATATGCTGGCCCCCCTTTCTCCCACCTTACTTGAAGAGCATCCCTCCCTCCCCTTCCAACCCACAGGGGAGGTGTTGGGAGATATAGCCCCAAAGGCTTGTGCCCCCCATACCTCTTAACCCCTCTGAGCTGCTTATCCCATTGTCGCTACAATCTGCCACCACCGTAGCCTCGGCGCTGTCGTCTCGCTCTTTCTTTCTTTCTTTCTTCCCCTTCATCTTTTCATTTCCCTTTGGCACCCCGTAGTCGATGAACTTATTAACTGCTAATTATTCAAGCTGTGGTGTAAGGGTGCCTGCCTGTTTGTGGAGAAAAGAGAGCATTTCCACTTTGTTTAGCCACGTGACGCGGTTGATATGCTCCATTCATTTGGCTTAAGTGCATTTAGACGCCTCTGTTTGGGACTTGTCAGATTGTTATCAGCCGAGGTTAACATTCATCCTCATTTTCCTTCGCCACTTGACTTAACTTGCCCCAAGAGTGTTATTAAATACATTGTAATCATTTCCTTTTTTTTGTCTTTTGGATTGCTCTAAACTGGTATCTGTTTTGCTCTCCCAGGAGGTTCTTCATACAGTACCAAAGTTCTGCTTTCCCTTTGACATGGAAAGGTATGATTCCTGTCTCCTTCTGCTTCCCTTTTTTCTCCACCGCATGTCGGTTTCAAGCCCTTAGCTTTACACACACATTTTCTATTCACCTGGTCCTCCTCCCAGCACACACAGTCAAAAGGAAATGAAAAAGACAAACCCAACTGTTGTCAATGTGACTGTTGTATGCCAAAGTGTAATAATATAATTGTTTTCACATATTTACATGTGAGCACTTTTTCCTCAAAGTTGCCGTTTTCTGTCAACATGTATACAAACTGTAACAGCAAGCAACAAAGCTGTTTACAAAACATTGCCAAAACAGTGTAAAAATTTAAGGTCAAATATTTTCTGACACTACAAATGTCCAGTCGGGCTAGCAGCTCTCCTGAAGGCAATGGGCTTTAATTTTTGGCTTGGGAAAAGGGCATGAAAAAAAAAACCCACTTGCAAGGCTGGAGAGTGCCAGTGTGGAATCTTTTCTGAAGCTGATCTGCTGCCATCTAGTGGCTCTTGTGTTGTGTCCTATCAAGCAAGTTGCATGCCAAATTAAAAATTGTTTTTTTTAAACAAACTTTGACTGAGAGAAAATAGAGTGTATACTTCTATTTTGCATGGTTCTACGTAATTACCACTTCATACAAAGCGATGCAGTTCTTGGGAAGCCTCTTGTATCTGCAGTATGTTTGTCCTTCATGTCATCTTTTAGGGTGTCCCAGAGCCACGTTGGACAGAACTTCACCTTTGTGCTTACCGATATCGACGGAAAGCAGAGGTTTGGGTTCTGTCGACTCACCCAAGGCTGCAGAGTCTGCATATGTCTGCTAAGGTAACACACACACATATACAGTAGTTCCATGCTTAATTTTATGTTAACTACTCTTGTTAATTATACACACTTAGACCACTTAGGCCTGGATTATATAATAATAAAAATGAATGAAGTCATTATAATTAATTAATTCATGCTCTCTGTCAAAGAGGTATTAATTTAACAGTGTGCTTAATATAATTTGCAGTGTGCAACTCTACTGCATCATACTGAGAGCTGCTTTTTATATCTTGCCACGCTCATCTAGCTAAGTAATGAACCCCTAATATTAGAAACAGCTTTCAGAATGATGTGGCACAATTTTATGCAGCCACAATAATAATACACAGATACATTAATATTTCTCTGTCAGCATCACTCAAAACTGAGCAATGTTATCTTTGTAAAGGCTCGTCATTTGGAAGCTCTTGTTTGAGATTTTACGTAATCTCTCTAATGTTTTGGCGAGTGTGTCACTGGGCATAAAATAATATTTATGCAATGACCTTGATGAATTGTAATAAGAAAAAAAAGCTCAATGCTTTGTAGTGTTTACAAAAAAAATCTACTGTGGCCAATTTTTTTGTTCAAAAAAACAAATATTTAATTATTTCTCATTTAATATTCCACCCCAAAATCTTTTTACCCGGTAAGTTGTTGTTCTTTTTCTTCTTCTTCTGGAACTGGTCTTTTTGTCCTAGCATTCATCCTGAAAAAATATCATTATTTTCATTGTTTGCCCATTAACCTGAACTTTGCCCGATTAAGGAGTTTAAATTCTACCCTGCCCGCACAGACGTGTCTGTGACTTACTCAAAACTATCCAAAAGTTGAGCACATTTTGATGTTTCAAAGGTGGTGTTATCCTACTACATCAAATCCAGTAAGACTGCAGTTTTTCTCCATAATTGCACGCTAACAAATAATTTAATTCCTGCTTAATTGCATGTAGACACAGTGTTTTACACATGTAATTACCCTACCATTACAAAGGAAGCACTTTGGTGTGAATCTCAGTGGACAAGCTTGTGCACTTTAGGATGAACTGGCAAACGTGCCGAATGAAACCGTTTTTAACTCGAGCATGGAGCAGATAAACAGTTAAATGGCGGAAAGAGCACAAAGCCTGTGTGTGTGTGTGTGTGTGTGTGTGTGTGTTTGGTGGACTGTTCTGGGTTTGTCACTGTTATGATGAGCTACTGTGAAAAGAACAGTGTCCAGCCCAGCCCCGCACACACACACACGCACACACGCACGCACACACACACACCCGGCCCGCTCCATGGCTTTTGTTGCTTTCTCTCTCTCCTTTTCGCTCTCTCGCTCTCCTCGTTATTCGGATACTGCCACAGTGCGACAGCAAAGACACTCTTGGTCCATAATTATGCATGAAGCTTTGCTGCCAATTAGCGGAGGCTCCCCTGTCCCTCTCGCTGAGTTAGACATGCTAATTCATTTGACATATGATGTATAAAATTCATTATGCATTCTGAAGACTTTTCGTGGTTTGCATCATTTTTTAGCAAAATTAGGTACAGAAAGCTTATATTTGTTTTTATTGTGTTTTGAGGAGATTTATTTCCAATGGAATTTGAAACAATTTTAGACGTCTCATTGAGCAAATAGGGAAATGCATCCATACCTAACAGCCTTTAAAATGTTATAAATTTATATTTACAGCAATTCATTTCACACAATGAATCATGCATGACATAAAAAAATGTGTTAATATCTGAGCATTACAATATGAGACATAAAGGCTGACCCCCTCTAGCTATCATTTCCCCTGGATATGAAATAAAAGTGATTAAGAGTGTTTGTGCCTCTTTGATTGTTGAAGTGCTGGGACTATAAAATTGTCACCTCTGCCTCGCACAAGGAAGTACCTTAATGAGGGGGACAGTTTTATGTGGACGAGGCTTTCAGCTCCAGAAAGCCGCGGTGTAAAAAGAGCCTCCACTCCCTGCTTTGAAAAACAAAACAAATAATAATTGTTCATTTTTTCCACGTTGCTATTCCCTCACACCCTGTTATTGCCCGACTCCCTTAACTAGAAGAGAACCGTCGGACAGGGGAGGGTGCAAAAAAGCGGATTTCCTGCATTTTATTTGACGGCAAAGCCTGTAGGATACACTTTAGCGACTGGTTAGTGGTCGCCTTAACGGGTTGCTGGGAGGGGGTGTGCAGCGCTTCCTCCCCCGTGTTTAACCCTCGACCTGGTAAAGTAAAGGTGTAATGAAATCTTCCACTGATATGTTTCTCCAACGTGTAGGATAACTTACAATTTTAGGTGCTAAAGGAGATTTAAGAGTCAACACCCTGCAGGTCGTCCAACGTTATTAAAGGAACTGAAAGATTGCGGAGGGTCACATCAGCACAGGAAATACTGTATATTTTGGTTTTTTTCGAGGGGCCTGTTGGCATTTGTAGGGACTTAATGATTTAAAAATATATTGTTGATGGTCACAGATGAGCTGGCTGCTACTTGGAGTGCAAAAGACATGTTTAAAATGTGGTGGGGGGTTGTAGGGGCCCCCTGTGCACTGAGCACTCTAGTGATGGATGCTTTTCTCCCTATCAGAGGATTTGACTTTCACAAACACATCTGAGCAATGAACTGTGACGAGTAGGAGTATCTCTCTAAGCGCTCCCAACTTAAACTTTGCAATAACAAGTCAACCGAGCTGGAGCATAACCAGGACACAAAAAATGCGTCCAGTGCTTACATTAATTTACTTTTGTACTAATGAAGGGATATTTCCTGTTTACCGGGCTATAAGAAGAATGTGGATAATTTGTGGCTGGGTGCTTTCACCGGCAATCTTGTGATTTCCGGCTTTTTTCCCCCTCCTCTTTTTACATGAGTTTTGTAAAATGAAGGATTAATAAATGGAAGCCTGGATTTTTAAACAGGAGTTGTGAAGGAGACAGATAATGCAAAAGCTTTGTTCTTCCCTTAATTCTTTCATCAGGATGAAGTTTTTTGTATGTTTTAACATAAATTGACCCCACATTTGTGCTGTGTGTTGTTTGACGTGGCAGAAATAGGTCTTCAGTTTGATAGCCAGTCAGCATGTGAATTAACCTAAGCGTGTTTGAGTCGTCCTCCCCTGCAAGTGTGACCCGATTGCAGTAAATCTTCATGCAGATGTCAAAATATAGGCATGTTAAGAGGCTGATTGTTTCAGACTAATGGTCAGTCAGCCCCTCTGATTGGTGCGCTTGGCTGCACTTCCCTAGGAACCCGGCTTGTCATTGGCCCCTTGCGGATTTAGCGATATGAAAATTTGCATTAGGTTCACTTTATTGTTTTCTTGTTGTCTGTTAATTCCAGTCTACAGAGCAGCCAGTGACCCATGCCCAGGAAGCTCTTCAATCTCCAGCCAACTGCCACTGCAGCACTCGGACTCACACACTCACAGTCCACGTACAGTTTAGCTTCATTGTAGTTTTATTCACATGCTTTTAATAACGTTTTTGCCTTATATCGGTCAACTTAAAGGGGACTATAGCACTTCTGTGATTGATCCATTATTGTCAAATAATTCTGCCCCCCCCCCCATTCAGGCATGTTAATATGAAATGAATAGGACTGTTGATGCAAAGATATCCTTATCTATCGCCTATTTTTATTCAAGCAGTGTTCCAAATTGCACGTTAAAATGCAACGATGAATCTAAATTCAATATCTTGACAGGACACCATGTTTTTACAGTTTGGTTGCATAACATTAAATCAGCAGAGTCCTCACAGCCAAAAGAAACGGTTGGCCTTCTTCCACCGAGAAAGCAACTTGGCCAAGAATATGTCAGCCTTGTAAAGAGAGCCATGCTGCACATGCGTTTAGCTTATGCCGGCTGTACTTGGTGATAAGATTTGCTAACACAAACACTGCAATTAATAGGATGCTTGTTAATAAATTATTTTCTCTCCTTGAATTACATACTAACACTACTAATGTGCGAAGGGTGCAGGGAGCATGTTGGACTGCATTTTTTGTTGTGCATCTGGGAACAGCATGCTTGTAAACCAAGGCATCCCGCCGCATCACATGACAACTTTGGTGGCCTGGTGGTGTTTTTGTGACCCCCACATCTTGTGTGTTCAGTCAGTATTCCTCAATAAGTTTTCTGAATTTTGGCTAACGCATGATTGTACAAATAACGTGTTTTTGGGGTGCAGTTTTTTTTAATGATTTTTTTTTACGTCAATATGTTTAATTATTTTACCAGGATCAAAATGTATTGCCAATTAAAATTTTACTGCCAGTATATTATCCATGTTTGTTCCTCCATGAGAATTAAAGTTTTTTGTTAGCGTGAATAATCTTTCACATTTCCATGTTGCATGATAACAGTGCAGTGAATGTGATAAAATTCTGCACAGGCACAGTCGTGTAATATTTTAGTGAAAGTGTTGCATGTTAAAACTGCGTGTTTTTTGCTTTGTTGCCTTGCAGTTACCTTCCATGGTTTGAGATCTACTACAAGCTCTTGAACACCCTTGCAGACTACTTAACGAGACAACAGGTAATAATCTGGTTTACACATTTACCAACCTGCTAGCAGCTGATGGGAATAAAAATGTTTTGTTTTTTTTTAACTTTAGTAAACTAGACTGTGTCAGATATGTCTTCCACACACATTATTATGTTGTTTTCCCGTTTTGGGCTGAGCTGTGCTCCTGTTATGTTGACATTTCACAGACCAAATGCTGATCTGAAAATGGAAGTTACTCCTGATGATTTACTGGAAAACAAATCCCTAATACAGACACAAACCTCTTTTCCCCTGGCTATTCACTGTGTTGTAGTAGCAAAGGGAGGGGCGATGTAAAACATGCAGCGAACTGGGGAGACGTGCAGCATGTAGCGCAGAGAGAGGTCTGAGGTGAAAAGAAGAGGGAGGGAATCTCGTCTAGAGCTGTGGGACCACTTTGACTTGTCATGTAGTCAGTACCTCTTCCAAAAGCCCTCAGACAGCCGCGATCAGGAGGCTTGTAAAAAGAGCACAATCAGGAACGCGCCTTACATAATCATTTAAAACAAAGTGTCTGTGATTGAAAGCGACTCACTCGCTTAATGTAATAAACAGTGAGCGAGGAAAGCCGAGGAGGACAGTTTTGTGTGCAATGTGGAGAGAAGTAAATCCCGGCTGCCTGATACGTTAGTGTGCATGATTTGGTTTCTATTTACCCCACTGTCCGTTCCAGGCGAGAGGGAGATGTTGACAGACCAGAGAAGACAGAAGAGCGATGAGGGTTTAAGGCGAGGGCTAAATGAACTGTTTCCCCAGGCTGTGTTGTTGACCATGCGTGTGAGCATTGAGTCTCTCATGACAGGAGGCTGTTCGATTGCACACCCCCTAACACGCCCCCTCCCTCCTGCTTGGAACCCCCACCTCAGTTCACGGAAACGGAAAAATATATCAAACAAAAAACAATTTTGGTCTTCACAGTAGTTAGTTTAACTGCGAGTGGCAACGTGTTGTCCCCTTTTGATCTCCAGCGAGAGGCCCAGCAGTGTAAATAGCAGTCTTGTCATGGCGCTCATAAATGTTGCTGGAATAATTTCTGAGCCTGTTCTGTGGTCAAACGGGCGCTCTGAAGGTTTCTTAAAGCCCTTGTCTTTGGACTGGGGGACCCCGTGCTTAATTACTGACAGCCTTCTCCTGCTCGTAAATCAACATTGCTGAATAATAGGCGTCTGCAGGCTGCAATTGAATCCCTTGCATAAACCTCATTTTTGCTTATTAAACATACGCTTTTCATACAAAAATGGCAACCACACCTATGTTTACTTTAAATGATAGAAACTATGGATATAACTTTTGCAGCAGCACTACAAGGGAAAAAAAGCGCACATGTATGCCCGTTGTGGGACGATACCCCTTGGTTCACCGTGCATGTTATTTTTCTTCATAAAAATAATATTCCAACATCCTAAAGGTTCCCATTTACAACTTTTCAATATTAATTGAACTATATCTAGTATCCATCTATACATTTTCTTCCTCTTATCCGGGTCGGGGTCGTGGGGACGGCAGTCTCGGTAGGGAAGTCCAGACTACCTGGTCTCCGGCCACCTCTTCCAGTTCCACCGGGAGGAACCCAAGGTGTTTCCAGGCTAGCTGTGAGACATAATCCCTCCAGCATGTCCTAGGTCTGCCCCAGGGCCTCCTCACGGATGGGCATGCCCAGAACACCTCACCAGGGAGGGGTCTGGGAGGCATCTGGACTAGATGCTCGAGCCACCTGAAATGGCTCCTCTTGATGTGAAGGAGTAGTGGCCCTACTCGAAGGTCCTCTTGGATAACCGAGCTACTCACCCTCTCTTAGGGTGAGTCCAGCCACCCTATGGAGGAATCAAATTTTGGCCGCTTATATCCACAATTTCGTTCTTTCTCGACAGATCGCCGCAGCATCTTGCAGTAAGGCAGTCGCTGTACTGGACCGTTGATGTGAAGAGAGCACTGAGCTGAAAGACAAAGCTCTCAATTTACCGGTTGATTTATGTTCCCACCCTCACCCATTGTTGGGTCGTGCCCGGAAGAACAAGATCGCAGACACTCAATAAACAATTCTTCTTCACTGTTTGCTGATAACCATTCGTACGTACCTGGTTGAGGTGGGCTTGTCTCTATGTGGCGGAGCTCACTCTTGGCTGCTGACCCGTGACCAATTGCAACACAGTAGGCGTGTTGTGTTTACAGTTTACAGTTGGATATAATCCCATCCCTGGCGTATAAAACATTTTCAAGGTGTATTTGAAGTGGGAGCCATTCATCTGCCAATGTTGAATGGTTGAGGTCAGGGTTCTCAAGTCAACGCCAAACTGATTCAAGCAAGCCTTTATGGATTTGGCTTTGTTCTCTGTAGCACAGCATCGCTGGAACAGAAAAGGATGTTTTCCAAAGTGTTTCCACAAAGTTGAAAGCATGAAATTGTCCAAAAAGATATGATGAATAAATAATAATCAGGAGAACTAACAAGTTTAGCCAAATCCTTGATCGATTATTTATTTTCTGATACTGTTTTTCTGACTATGGCGTATGTAGAGTCTGTAGGATTATCTGACGGTGTGCAGACGTCTGCCCCAGGATTGTTGATACATAACCCGTGGCATCATTCAAATACTTTTGTTGTTTGTTTTGCTCACAGGATAATGACTTGAATGACATGCTGAACTCTCTGTACGATCTGCCGGTGCCAAAGCCCTTCACGCCAGTCAACCTGAGTGTGGTAAGAAAAAGTGTGTGATCGTGAACCCGTCCCGTTCCCAGCAGAAGACAAATGGCACGGAGCGGGCAGGTTACTGTGGTGGCACTGTAAGGTGATTGCCGAAGAAAGAGGAGACGATAAAAGTTGTCTGAAGTCTAATAAAGCAGAGCTGGAAAGACACACAATGACAAAATACATTGCAGGAGGAAAATGCGAAGTCAAGAGAAAGTGACACAAGAAAGAGGGCACGAGAGCAAGATGGCATGAAGAAAAAGAGGAGGAAAATAGGACAGACAGGCAGAAATGCAAAGATTGGCAAACTTTGGAGACAGAGTTGTACAGCGCTGACAGAAGGTGGAGAGCAGAAGTGTTTCCGAAACTGTTTGGAAACAAAAAGTGGCACCAACCGGTTTTGGTTAGATAAGCCGGAGCTGTTAGACAATTCCTTTCACATGTCATGTCTACCACTTATCACAACCACAACCTTCAAATTGGGTCCACTCTGACGCAATTATCATCTCAGGCTATGTTTACACTGCATATGTGACCTGTATCTGATTTTTTTCATGCCAGGGTTAACTCCACTTTTTAAAAATGTGCCTCAGGCCTCGTTGGTATGTAGATATAAATCTGCTATGTATACGATCTCCTGCACTCTAAACGGTCATGTCGCGTGTGTCCAACCTATACATCATCGTAAGTCGTGTTTTGCGGTACAAGACTTCAGTGAAGGTACTCACTGAGTTCTTCTTGGCTACTTTATGATGTGCAGGCACAGAAGCATCGACGTCACACACATTTCTGTGTGTTTTCATAAATAGACTTTGCAGCAGTGAGTGCTCTCCTTAATGCCTTTGTGGCTTTATAAGGACGGGCAAAAATCATAGCTATGGCAGTTCGTGGGGAACTTCCTGCAATGTCTGTTCTGTGGAGCATGTGGGGTGTCGGGACATTACGGTCAGCTGCGTCACTGACAATTAAAAAAAAAAAAAATTAAAAAAAAAAAAAAAATAAAAAAAACAATAAACAAAAAATAAAAAGAAAAACAAAACAAAAAAAAGAAAAAAAAAAACAAAAAAAAAATAGATAAAAAAAAGAATTAAAAAAAAAAAAAAAAGACAAAGAAAAAAATAAAAAAAAAAAAAAAAAAAAAAAAAATTCAAAAATCTAAATTGACCTGCTGTGTGAACGTAGCTCTGGTCATCCAAATATTGTTTACTATGAAGAGGCCCACGTCACCCACCACTCCTGGCTGTGACATCCACCCACACACTCCATGGAGCAGACGTGCAGATAGTTCTCCGTGAACGACCTTTGCCAAAAGTCCCGCCCCCTTTGTTGCTCATCTCCAACATGGAATCATTTGCCTAAGAAAATGACGACTCCGTTTGAAACTGCGGCAATGGTTACTTCTGTAAACACACGACAATGTGTGTTACATCTTGTTTTGTGCAAGCGCGTCACTTCACATTTGGCATTTATTTGGTAACGTGAACGACCACAAATAGGATCGAATTTTAACACAAAAAGAAAGGTCGTCATACATTGCAGTGTGAACGGAGCCTTATACTGTTGATCTGTTTTGATGTCATTTATCCGCCTCTGTAATAGCATCAAGACTTGCATGATTATTAGCCTTTGTTCTTAAGCACCGTGGCTCCTTTTTTCAGCCAATTAAACAAGCCACTCCAGGTCCCCGCAAGGATACACATCTCATTAGCAAGATGTATTTACAGCATAACAAGACTAATATGACACAATCAATATATCCAAATGGAGGTTAACTAGGTCAGTTAGGATTCTTTGTGATTTTGTTTTCCTTTGTGTCAGTTGTACAAAATCTTTTCATGTGAATCTCAAAGCGTCACTGGGAAAGATGCCCCAGGTGCAGAGGTGATAGGTTCATCTTTTTTTTTCTTCTGGAAATGCCACTAGTTTGATATTTAATTGATGAAGCGAGCTATTCCCTAAAAGTGTTTTTTTTTTTTTTTTGTTATCATGCAAGCCAAGAAGAAGAATCCTCGTCCCCTTTCATGTGTGAACCCTGTTTTGCTTTTTTTTTCTCCCACTCTCAATGTGCAAGAATGAGCAGTTGTATATTGCCACTGGGCAAGTACTGAGAGATCAGCGAAGCAAGGAGCCGGTGAGTGAATGGCAGAATAGGAGGAGGAGGAAAGGAAAGGAGGCTGGCTGCTGTGAAATGTGAAACCCTGGCTGTACTAACCGCATGGGAGCCACATCTTTCCAATCTGGCCAAATCAGCCACGCCATCTTTAAAAACATAACAAAAACAAACTATCCTGGGCCTTGGTGTGTATGCTTCTTCTTTCTGGAAAACAATCAAACTTTGTAAATGATTCATGCCTTTCCACATTGCCATACTCTCGCTATGAATATCAAAAGTTTTTTGTGTCTTCATGTGTAAAGCACAGGCAATTGTGCTCAGAAAATCTCCTTGATGCCTTTCCAGTTAACCCACTTTCAATGTTTGCGTATAAACATATCTTAGAAAGAACAAGAAAAAAGATAGCAAGCACCGCAGAAAGACTGGATTGAATCATTGGCTTGTTATTTCCATAATGCCATGGATTTGGAGACCAATAGGAAAACCTAATCTAGCACATACAACACATGAACAGAAAGCCAGAGATGCAAAAACATGATGAAACATTTAAACTGTATAAATTGTGTTTGTAGTTCGGTTAGTGTAGGTGTTTTAGTGGCGTTTGTGGCTTGGTTTGTCATCCTCATCTATTAGAGAATAAAACAACACTAGTCAAGCAGAGGGGGGATTATGAGGACTCATTTTGGTGTAATATAAATTAATGTAAACTTCATTGTGGTTGTATATAAATGGCGCTGGGCCCTGACTAAAACATGTTAAGCCTGTAACGACAAAGGTAATAATGTTTTTACTTTGAATTAATAAGGGTTTTTTTGGTAACTAATATTTTGCCAATATTTATTGTCAATATGCAAGAACAAAGTGCCATTCTTTTGTTGTAACTTAAACGAGCGCACACATATCTTTTTGTCCTGAAAAAAATGTATTCCAAATGAGGCTTTGGATTTATGCTGCCTTTTAGTGTTTAATTGTGTTGCGTCTTTGCCTGATACAACAATAATGATGACCATCGCCCTTGGCCGTCTGAACAATGGGATGATAATTGTTTCCTCAGTTTTCATCCATAATATAGAAACTTTCGGGAGAGGAATGCTATACATTGTTAGTTTTACTATGCAGTTCCCTTACATCAAGCACTGTTAAAGTTGGTAGTTAAATGATGATTTCTCTGTTACTGTATGCCAGGATATGGTTTATAAGCAATTTGCATCTACAAGTAAATATGGAAAAAAATAGACATGCAACATTCCCATATAATATTTCCCAAATTGTTGGATTTCCAATTTGAAAGGTGTCAGCATTGTTGTAAAATTGTTTTCTACTTGCTAGATCGGGGTGTAACGGTACACTAAAATGTATTTTTGGTGCAGTTCAGTTTCTTGAACTGCTCGGTTCGGTTCATTTTTGGTACAAAAAAGGCAGAAAAAAAGGACTTCAAATGCTTTTATTTAAAACATTGCAGTATATTGAAGTATATATTTTTAAATAAATGAAAGCCGCTCATTTCAGTGCTATTTCAAATAAGTGACTTGTTTGTACAATAATAATAATAAAATAAACTGTTGCATTTAAAAAGTATACAAAACTTTTATACAACTATAAATGAACACGTAGCAGCAACAGCCTGAATATGACGAATGTAACTGTTACATTTTGTGCAGAACAGTGTACGGGGGTTGCAGGGGCAGTATCTCCAGCTGTGGAGAAAACCTGCTCACTAGCAACAGAGGTAGTGGGCTGTAGATATCGGTACTTGCACTATGCTGCTTTTCTTTCTTGTAGAACATTCACTGCCAGTTGATACCGTTTTAAGTGCGCTGACATGTTAGACGTGTTTCCCGCAGCAAACACGATCTCTGTGGAACAATGTAGACACATAACATTGTATTTATTCGCTTGCCTTTGTTCATCCGTAGTTTTTTTTTAACAGGGAGGCCAAAGTGTTCCCAAACACAAGATCGTAGTGAGATGGGAGTGTTTTCGAACGCAGCCTTCTCGCTGGCGTTTGCTATAATTGAGATACTAACGCTTCTCCCCATCAGTTAGTAGTGTCCGATACTTAGACAAGTCCATGCGGAAACTTGGCCAGGACTTTTGTTCCACGCGGAGCACTTAGATCACTCTAGTAATAAATTTAATGAGAAAAAATAGTTTAAAATATAATCGAAACGGTACGCAAGTGGACCGAACCGAACATGCAAAACCGAAACAATTCAATACATCCTTGTGAACTATTACATCCCAATTGCTAGAGTTAATATCAATTATATCATTCAGATTTCTTCCCAATTTATGGGGTTTTCTGTTGGAGTGACCACATTTGTTTTTTGCTTTTTCTAATGAGCCCTTCTTTGTCTTTCTGATTGTTGTGATTCGTTTGGTGATTACAGTGTTAAATCTTTTTTAGCATAATATTATTTATATATATATATATATATTTTTTTTTTTCATATGAATTAGTCCCTTACTGTCATCTGATGTATTCCTTAAAAAAAAAAAAAGTGGTGTCTTTGGAAGCCACAGCCATGGAGTGCCATCTCTGGGTTGGGGATGAGATCCTGCCCCAAGTGGAGGAGTTTAAGTATCTCGGGGTTTTGTTCACGAGTGAGAAAAGGTTGGAATGTGAGATGGACAGACGAATTGGGCCGGACTCAGCATCGGTTCGTTGTGGTGAAGAGGCCGTTGCGCCGAAAGGCAAAGATCTCAATTTACCAGTCGATACGTTCCTACCGTCACCTATGGTCATGAGGTTGGGGTAGTGACCAAAAGGACAAGATCGCGGGTGCAAGCAGCCTAAATGAGTTTTCTCCGCAGGGTGGCTGGGCTCTCCCTTAGAGATAGGGGGAGAAGCACTGTCATCCGGGGGAGACTCGGAGTAAAACCGCTGCTCCTCCGCATTGAGAGGAGCCAGATGAGGTGGCTCGGGCATCTGGTTAGGATGCCTCCCGGACGCCTCCCTAGGAATGTGTTCAGGGCACGTCCAACCGGTAGGAGACCTCGGGGAAGACCCAGGACACGCTGGAGAGACTATGTCTCTCAGCTGGCCTGGGAATGCCTTGGGATCCGCCGGAAGTACTGGACGAAGTTGCCAGGGAGAGGGAAGTCTGGGTTTCCCTGCTTAGGCTGCTGCCCCTGCGACCCGACCTCGGATAAGCTGAAGAAAATGGATGGATGGAAGATGTGTACATAAGTAGGCCCCAGGTGTTCATATTTAGTAGACTGAACGATCCATCCATCCAAAAGCAGAGAAGCCCAGAGGCGTTCGGGAGGCATCCTAACCAGATTCCCGAGCCACCTCATCTTACTTCTCTCAATGCGGAGGAGCAGCGGTTCTACTCCGAGTCTCTCCCAGATGACAGTGCTTCTCACCCTATCTCTAAGGGAGAGCCCAGCCACCCTGTGGAGAAAACTCATTTCGGCCACTTGTACTCGCGATCTTGTCCTTTCAGTCACTACCCAAAGCTCATGACCATAGGTGAAGGGAGTAACGTAGTTGACCGGTAAATCGAGAGCTTTGCCTTTTGGCTCAGCGTTCCATCATTCCATCACTCGTGCACAAGACCCCGAGGTATTTAAACTCCCCCACTTGAGGCAGGACCTCATCCCCGACTCAGAGATGGCACTCCACCCTTTCCCGGGCGAGAACCATGGACTTGGACTTGGAGGAGCTGATTGTCATCCCAGCGGCTTCACACTCAGCTGTGAACCGATCCAGTGAGAGGTAAAGGTCACGGCTCGATGAAGCCAACAGGACCACATCATCTGCAAAAAGCAGAGATCGAATTCTGCGGCCACCAAACTAAAACCCCTCAACGCCCTGGCTGTGCCTAGAAATTCTGTCCATGAAAGTAGTGAACAGAATCGGTGACAAACGGCAGCCCTGGCGGAGTCCAACCCTCACTGCAAACGGGTCCGACTTATTTCCAGCAATGCGAACCAAACTCTGACACCGGTCATACAAGGAACGAACCGCCTGGATTAGGTAGTCCGATACCCCATATTCCCGGAGCACTCCCCACAGTATTCCCAGAGGAACACGGACGAATGCCTTCTCCAAGTCCACAAAACACATGTAGACTGGTTGGGCAAACTCCCATGCACCCTCAAGAACCCTGCCGAGAATATAGAGTTGGTCCACAGTTCTACGACCAGGACGAAAACCACACTGCTCCTCCTGAATCCGAGATTCGACTATCCGGCGGATCCTCCTCTCCAGAACCCATGAATAGACCTTACCGGGAAGGCTGAGGAGTGTGATCCCACGATAGTTGGAACACGCCCTCCGATCCCCCTTCTTGAAAAGCGGGACTACCACCCCGGTCTACCAGTACAGGGGCACTGACCTCAAGGTCCACGCATCAGCCCCAGAGAGAGGCGAACCAGACTCATAGTCCCCAGGCGCTGCTTCCATGTTGGAGGGTGTGTCGGTGGGATTAAAGAGGTCTTCAAAGTATTCCCTCCACCGGTCCACAACATCTCGAGTCAGGTTCAGCAATACACCGTCTCCACCATACACGGTGTTGACAGCGCACTGCTTCCCTCGCTGGAGACAGCGGATAGTGGCCATCCGGAAGTCCTTTTCCATGGCCTCTCCAAACTCTTCCCTCGTCCTGGTTTTTGCCTCGGCGACCGCCAGAGCTGCAGACCACTTGGCCTTCCGGTACTTGTCAGCTGCCTCCAGAGTCCCATGGGCCAAGATGGCCTGATAGGACTCTTTCTTCAGCTTGACGACATCCCTCACCACTGGTGTCCACCAACAGGTTCTGGGATTATCACCACGACAGGCACCGACCACTTTACGGCCACAGCTCCGATCGGCCGCATCGACAATGGAGGCATAAAACATCGCCCACTCGGATTCAATGTCTGCTGCTTCCCTCGGGACATGGTCAAAGTTCTCCCGTAGGTGGGAGTTGAATCTTTTTCTGACAGGGGACTCTGCCAGACGTTCCCAGCAGATCTTCACAATGCGTTTGGGTCTGCCAGGTCTAAACGGCATCCTCCCCCACCATTGGAACCAACTCACCACCAGGTGGTGATCAGTTGACAGCTCCCCCCCTCTCCCCACCCGAGTGTCCAAAACATGTGGCCGCAAGTCCGACGACACAACCACAAAGTCAATCATCGAACTGCGGCCCAGGGTGTCCTGGTGCCAAGTGCACATGTGGACACCCTTATGCTTGAACATGGTGTTCGTTATAGACAATCCGTGACGAGCACAGAAGTCCAATAACAAGACACCGCTCGGGTTAAGATCAGGGGGCTGCTCCTCCCAATCACACCTCTACAGGTCTCACTGTCGCTGCCAACATGAGCGTTGAAGTCAACCAGCAGAACAAGAGAATCCCCCGAGGGAGCACTCTCTAGTAATTCCTCTAAAGACTCCAAAAAAGGCAGGTATTCTAGACTGCCGTTTGGCGCATAAGCGCAAACAACAGTCAGGACCCGTCCCCCCACCCGAAGGCATAGGGAAACTACCCTCTCGTTTACTGGGTTAAACTCGAACGTGCAGGCTTGGAGCCGGGGGGCAACAAGAAGCCGGCAGGACCAGAGTGGAATGAAGTCCAGCCCCTCTCAAGAGGACTGGTTCCAGAGCCTTTGCTGCACAGTGAGCTGAGTCAGACTATATCTAGCAGGAATTTCTCCACCTCACGCACCAGCTAAGGCTCCTTCCCCGCCAGCGAGGTGACATTCCACGTATCGACAACTAGCTTCTTTAGCCGAGGATCGGACCGCCAAGGCCTCCGCCTCCGGCCGCCACCCAGCTCTCTTTGCACTCGAACCCTTTGGCCCCTCCCATAAGTGGTGAGCTCATGGGAGGGGGGGACCCACGTTACCTTTTCGGGCTGTGCCGGACTGGGCCCCATGGGTGCAGGCCCGGCCACCAGACGCTCGCCATCGTGCCCCGTCTCCGGGCCTGGCTCCAGAGGGGGGCCCCGGTGACCCGCATCCGGGTGAGGGAAAACGAAGTCCATTGTTTTTGTGCGTCATTGGGGTCTATTGAGCCACTCTTTGTCTGGTTCCTCCCCTAGAACCTGTTTGTCATGGGTGACCCTACCAGGGGCATGACATCCCCCGACAACTTAGCTCCTAGGATCATTGGGACACGCAAACTCCTCCAATAAGGTGGTGGCTCAGGAAGGAGGGACTGAACGATGTAACACAAAAATACAGTATTTTTTTTTTTTAATTAAAGAATACACAACACAAGCGGTATAGAAAATGGATAGTTGGACAATATATTGCCTAATTTAACTTCACTTTCCTTTTCTTTGATGGAATACCATTAGAGGAGTCTGTCCCACAATTGGGAGACATAATGAAGGAAAAAAGTTTCCTAAAATAAAAAAAATGTCCACAGTTTATTGTTGCTTCCGCTGTGCACATGTAATAGTTCTTTTTTCTTTTAATGCAGTAATAAAATATAAGGAAGTGCGTCATAGCTGCTAATTGTCTATCTGAGGACTGCCCATAAATATATAATTTTATTTCCTCTCAATTGACATATTTGCTAGTGTTTCATACCACAGAGGCCACAAAAACATTGCCAACTCATCAAAGAGTTTTTTTATGGGTAGCTCTTAATTGTACAAGGCCATTCAAAAGATTTCTGTATAAACTAACTTGAATCATTAAAAAATATATATTTTTTCTAATTATATGTGAAAGACTGATTGTAAAGTCAGTTGTAGGTTTAAGGGCCAAACCTGCAATAGATGGTCAGGTGGTGAGAATGTGTGTTTTATGTTGGTGGTTTTCCTACCTGTCTCCAGACAGAACCCCTCTCCGGCCTCTTTGATCGCAACACCAAAACTACCCTGCTCTCCCAAAGTGAGGCAGGCAGCTCTGTGATCCTCTAAACAACCCGTGTTTGTGTGTGCGTACACTGGTACACACAAGTGTTGCTGCTCCACAAGCTTTTTTTAATGCTTAAATAAAGACTCAGTTTTCCACCAGAGACATCACCCCAGTCTGTGTCTATGGGGAGATGAGTTTCTATTGAGCTTTCTCTGTTCTGCAGGCCCGATAAAAGCAGCGCCGCAGTTCACACACCAGCTCAGCAATTCATATAGACAGAGCTGAAGATGAGCCATAAATCATAGAACAAAGTCAACCCCCACCCCCCCTCTTCCCTCATTTTCTTCTATCTGAGTGGTGTGCTTCACTTGTGACCTTCCCCTTTCTTTCTCCTGCATGTTTGTGTTTTTTCGCAGCACTCCTACTTCATCGCGCCGGATATCAATGGACTGCCAACTATCCCAGAGAGTGTAAGTATTTGTGGAAAACCAGACGGAGAGCGGTAAAGTGATGCCTCTCCTCTGGTAACATCTCTGCCTCTAATCGTATTTAATCAGATACACTTGTCATCCTTTGAAATTATTGCATCATGCTCTTGTTTCAGTTTTGTCTCCTGGTGCTGATGCATTTTCATGTTGAAGTTCAGTGACTTCCATGGGTATTAAATCTTCAGATTAAACGCTGCTTTTTCTTTTTTTGTAAAATAGGGTTCAAGTCAGTCCTCTGCATACATACATATGTTAGCCTGCTTAATTGGGTAACTTTTACAACTACATAATAGGTGTAGGATTGTAGCCCAGGTAAGGCATTTCTCTGCACAGCATATGCACTCTCACTGTCTGAAGACTTGACGTTTTTCTGTAGGCAGGTTGTACGAGGACAGTTTGTTGTGTACTTTTACGTGCATAAATCCTTTCCTTCTGCCTATTTCCAGAGAAACCTGACAGAATACTTTGTGGCTGTAGATGTCAACAACATGCTCCAGTTGTACGCCAGTATGCTGCATGAGCGGCGCGTCATCATTACCTCAAGCAAGCTGAGCACTGTGAGTCCATTGTCGGGTGTCAGCTATTAGAAAATAGCCTTCAAAGGCAGTGTGTGACATTGTGTCAATTACTTGTCTTGTGTCGCACTTGATTTGTCACAGTTATCACAATACTGGATGGCTTGTCTTATTTATATATTGCACTTAATTCACCCCCAAGGAGAGCAGTGACCGCACAATAGGTATTGCTTGCATGCAGTCCATGTGTCTTAAAATGTCATTGTCGTTGATAAAACTAAATTGGTGCTAGTTGTGAATGGGAGAGTCTGTCCCAACGAGTCAGTATTGTGATTGACTGGTGATTGGCCCAGGGTGTACCCTAGGTCTCATCCCAAATCAGCTGGGATAGGCTCCAGCCTTCGTAAGCAAGATGCATGAATGATTGACCATCTCCACGGAGGCGTTCCCAGGCCAGTTGCTAGACATAATCCCTCCAGAGTGTTCTAGCATGCCCAGAACACTTGACTGGGGAGACCTCCAGGAGGCATCTGGGCTAGATGCCCAGACCCCGTCAACTTGTTTCTCTTGATGCGAAGGAGCAACAGTTCTACTCTGAGCTCCTCTCGGATAACAGAGGCCAGTGGCTCTCTAGCAACCAGCTCAAATTTGCAGCATTTCCATGATTTGTTTTAAGGTCACATCCTTAATGCAACTTATAAATATGGAAGCCCAGGTACGATCTCCAGACTGTTGAACAGATATGTGTAGGAAGTAAGGCTAAGGTGCCCTACAACCTCCCCAGCGCCAAGGACTAGTCAGGAGCTTCCACCCTCTACCCTGTGGATCTGTAGTGTTCCGTGAGTCCACCGCTTGACTATATCAACTTTTTTTTTTTTTTTTTTTAGCTTTCAGGACCATTCATGGTGGTATGCCCAAGCCCATGTGTAACAATTCACATCATGCTTGTTTGTGGCATTGCACGTCATCCCGAAAATACCAACCTTGGAGACCTCAATTTTGGCTTAGGACATGACTAACAGGGCCTCGAGTAAGGGAGTGGAGTCAGCCGGGAAGAATAAAACCAAGTAGTTGGGTAGGTCAAGGTGCCTGTTGCGACTGAAATAATGAACCACCACCGCTTCTACTAATAATAGTAAGTTATTTTGCATCTCCTTTACTTCCCACACTACGCCGCTGACTCACGGTGTGTACATTACTACTGTGATGGAATAAAATGTTATGAATTTGTGACAATAAAAAGGGTCTTAATCATAATAAAAGGGAATATTCACTAACTTACAGTCTCAAAAAGTTAAGACAGGCGGTTTTGTGTGGAATTCACACACTAATTTAGCCAGAGTGTCTCCACAATTGAATACAAGGCTCTTCATCAATATTCCATCAGGATATCAAAACCCAAAAAAGGAGGATGAGACTATTTCTCTGACATGCAACACTGCTTGTGCACAGAGTTGAACGCCACCCTGCAGAGTCGCACAAGTAGCAAGCTGTGATAGTCACTCCAAAGCTGGATTATGTTTGACTGTCTTGTAACTCCAAAATATTATTGGACCAAAAGCTTTAAATGATCTTTCATTGCATGTCTGAACTAAACTCACATAATTTAAAGCTACGTCTGTCTGTCCCTATGAGGGAGGAAATCCTTCCGATTCTTCCCCCCTCTCAATATTTCTCTCTTCTTCATTCCACCCTGCAAGCCTTATCTTTGTGTTTGCTGATGCAGAGCCAAATATTTATGACAGATGAGATGGGAGAGGGAAGTGATGTCATCCCAGTCCTATCTGTATCTCTAATATAGCGGATCCCGCCTGGGTATCAACACTGAACAGCCGGAGGGCCCCACGCTGTTGATAGGTGCTGAAGTAGGAGTGGCACCCAAGGTCTCCCGTAGGAGCCATGCGGGCGAAACTGTAAAAATGATCCAGCCGTTGTGGACTTTCACCTGTCTCCCATCAGCCTCTCCTCACACAGCAGCACCTCTCCTCACACAACAGTTACGCAATGTAGAGGATCACACTCAAGAGTGAAAGTGTTCCTTCTCTCTAGCAGGAAGTAGAGGTGGTTGTGATTTTTGTTAATCAAGTTACAGTTTTCTGCAGCCCCGAGACAAATGCTGGCTTATTTTTCTTACAAATATATACTAACACAATATTTTAGGAGTTTATACGTCAGACCTTTACCTCTCTAAGCCTTTTATCCTCTGCAATCCTTCATTCACTCATCTGTCTATCCAACCATCCATCTTCCTCTGGGAGAGCTGTTTTGGTTGGTTGCGGTATATGTCAGGCACTGTAGTACAAAGGTATTTTCACACCTCCACTGGGATTACTTGCAGGCCCTGGCATTATTGCTGCTCTTGTGATGTGCTATTTTTTGCCGTCGGGAAGATTGACCTCCAGGTTCAGGAGGAAAAACCTGCCACTATGCTGCATACTTAACTGTAAAGAGCCCAGCTCATTATCCACTCCACTTTTTGGTGATCAAATACCTAAAAAACCAAAAATATATAATTGATGTCAGTTTGTCATAACAATTGACTGTTGGCAGTCCTAAGATGGACAGATAATACGGCTATAATATGCTTGTTACAGATACAGGATGCATTATTGTGTCAATACTGAGACAGTCTAAGAAATATGCATTTTTCTTCGAATTCTTCCAGGTGTTTTTGTCCAGGCTTAAAAGCCGTGGCATTGCTCAATATTTCAAATCTAACCAGAACACACTGGAACGCCTGTCTGTGATGATGATGCACCATTTTGTTTTTCAGCTCAAACACATATTGATTGTGAAATATTGGACTTTTTCTGAAAGAGTATCATTGCATCAGCTCAGAAAGATGACCAGTCTAGCAGTGAGACCTTAAACCTGCAGTCAGCCTCAATATTGGCCCTTAAACTGCTTACATGGAGCACATATCCATGGTAACTGGGGATATGCTTAAATGTTTTACACGGTATTATAAGATCTTATATTTGGGCATCTTGTCTCAGTGACTCCATCAGCTTGCTTTTTCTACTACAAGGGTAGTGTGAGACATGCCATCCCCGAGAGGCGCAGCAGCTTGAGAAAAGAAAGAAAAACATTTTTCACACCTGCAACGTAAGGTGAGCACTAGGGATGTCCCGAGCCACATTTTCTGGCTTCCAATCCTAATCCAATTTGGTTCTGATCCTTTTTTTTTTTTTTTTTAAATACAGTTTTGTTTTAAACATGAAACTGTGGAATTTAATATGGTTTTAAAAATATCTCTTCAAAGTAATACAAATAGTCCAACCATTCATTCATTCATTCATTTTCTATGCCGCTTATCCTCATTGGGGTGGCGGGTCCAACCAATTTTTGTAAAAATATTGCTGAATTTACTTTTTAATTACACAGCATGACCAACAATATTGTTTGGCTTTTGAAACAAACCTCTGTGAGTCAGGTCCCTGATGAAAATAACAGTCCATCCAATAAAAGATCAAATTGGAACAAATGGGCATGAAAAATACTGCAGCAACTAGTATATTGTGTTGTTCCAAGCTGCTGTTTACTGTGTGGGCTATAGAGGGCAGTGGCGTTCAGCATGCCGGTTAAAGCAAGCGTTTGGAGTCAAGTACGTAGAATAAGAAAACTAAGAAGTGCTGTTGGACTCTGCATGATGATGAGGAACGTCTGCTTGAAGGACTGAGTCTTTGTTCACATTCAAATAAATGGCCAACTGGATTACAGCCATGATGATGTTGAATTATTTATCCGCGATTATAAAACATTTAGGGTTGGATCAATCATTTGACGTGGTTATCGATCAATTTGTGGTATGATTTTAAATACTACTTTCTTTTTTACAAACTGTCTTCAATGCAATAGTACTTTATTGACAGTCCTTAGTGACAACCAGCGGCATTTCCTGTGCAAGCTCCCGGCACATGACAGAGGAGTCCCGCTACAGTGAGGGGAATCTACCGCTGTAACTACAGAGCCGAATATCCAGCGTCCAAAGTGAAACTATCTTCACCACGGTAAGCAGCGGACATGTCTGCATGGTGGTGATGCGTGGCCCAATTGGAACGTGGCCCGATTTTGCGGCAACCATACCGTCCCGATCTCATGGCGGAAGCCGATCTAATCTGATCTTCAAAATACAGCGGATCGACAGCCGATCCCGATACTGAAGATCGGTTCAAGAGCAAAAACAAATCCATAAAAAATGCTCCACAAAATCATTTTTTTCTGTGAGAACTTACAGCCCTTCTGCCATTAAGTCCTCTGATTGGAGGCTGACTGTGCCACACTTTGAAAAGCCCTTCTTAAGTATATTTCTTTGGGGTTTGCGATCCACTTAGTAAGTAACACCGTTGGATCTATCCAGTTGCTTTTCACCACATGTCAGTCCAGCTTGGCGGGCACAGGTAGAAGATGGACACACACACTTACTCAAATGTACTGCATTTATTCTCTCTGCTCCGGGTGCGGCCTGTGTCTCCAGTGAAGCCAGCGTGTCAGTCTGTTGGTACATGACCGGTGCGGCTTGCAAGCAGCCAACAGCAAAGAAATAAATCATGATTGTACAACAATGCATCAGCTGACTTTTTGCTGTTTTCTTGACTAGAGTTGAGTGGTACCGCTCCTCTAAAAGGCTGGTCGGCAGTGGCGCAAGGGGCGGGAGCCAGCCGAGCATGCAGCCTTGTCATAGTGGCGTATAATGGGGCTGCAGCAACCCTTCCTCTAACTAGTCAGCTGGGAGGGGGACCCCTCCCCCATCTGGCCCGACTACCCATCACCACCGCTGCCCCACCACCTTCCACGTCTTTCATCTGCCGAGGCCCCCCAGCTCGCAAGCCCATTCTCTGCCCTGCTCACCGCCCAAACTCACAGAGCCTGGCCCCAGCATGGTCTGACAGCAGCCCTCTCATCAGACTGTCAGGCCTATGCTAACAAGGCGCTATCCATCCAGCATGCCCTAGAGTGCCAGCTGTCTCTCTGTTTCCTGCCTTTTCCTCTGTTGTTCCTTTCCTCTCGTTGGCTGACTTTGCTGTGTCTCCCGACTTTCTCGCTATGTTGGTCCTCTGACATATAATTTTATACCCATCTGTCTCTACACCTCTTTCACACTTTCCCTCAATAGATTTGTCTCAGCCTCAAGCCCTGTGCCATGAGTTAACATGCGTATTCTGCCACAAATGTGCATATTTGCATCCCCTAGCGGGTGTTTTTGTCTCTTTTGCATGCATATGTTTGTGTGCGCAGGTGTTTCTAATTCATACCTTATGTCTTTCCGAGACAGAGACTTAGTCGCTGTGCATGTGTAGGAGGCTTGGCTTAAGCTGTTGCCCACGGCGACACCCAGTGTGCCCTTGCTCTCTTTTCCTGTGCCACCTACATCTTGTGAGGCGCAAGTGTCGCGCTGGGCCTGACATCGGCGTGTGTGTGTACAGAGGCGAAAGCAGAATGGCTAATTGGAAACTTAGGTGTTGCTGGACAAGGGAGATGGAAAGGCAAAAATTACAATAAAACTACGTTAAAGGAGGCGGACATTGACAGAAAGACTATGAAAATGATAGAGAGCACCTCCAAATCTGAGGCCATGCTTTTCACTTGAAAAGGGGAGGGATGCACCCTCTGAGTTGGGCATGAGGTCTTGCCCCAGGTGGAGGAGTTTAAGTATCTCAGGGTCTTGTTCATGAGTGATGCATTGGAGCAGCGTCTGGCTGCTGTGGCTGTACCGTACTGTCGTGGTGAAGGCAAAGCTCTCACTTTACCTCGTACCTATTTTGCAACCTCGTACCTATTTGCTTATTTAAATCCAGGTGGCCACTTTTTTTTGGCCAAGCAGTGTACATGATAAATAATACTAATAAATAATAACATGGCAGTTGGCTGATAATTTTTACTCATCAGCCGACTCATTAATAGCCTATTTATTAATAGAACTTGTGTAAGAAGTAAGTGTCATGGTTTAGAACCTTTCGCCACTGACAGTTTGGTTTATCTTCTTTTTTTTGCCTTTGTTCTGGTTTTGTGCTCTTATTTTGGTAGCACTTCCTGCTTTGCCTGTTGTGTTCTCTGCTACCTTTACTTTCCTGCTCCAACACACCTGCACCTCATTTTGTGATTGATTATTTGGTTGCGCCGGTGGCCTCTCTCGGTGTTGGAGCATAGTTGTTGGAATGACTGATTGTTTGTATACTGGCTGTGTGCGGATTTCTGCAGCAATTATAAATAAAAATGCAAATTTTACCCACAAGTTTTGCCTGGTTGTGATAAGAGCTGTATGTAGGTTTTGACCGTTTATGTCAACCTATGCATGAGTGACCTTGAGAAGGTGTAGTTTTAACGTACATTTATTTGTAGCAACCACTAAAGGTACAAAGAAATTCATCCATCTGTAATGGCCAATGTTAGGTGAGATAAGGAGTTTCAGAAAGGATTCAAAAAAAGTTTTTATACTCATAATTCATATGCTGCACTCAACTGTGTTCCAGTCACTATTAAACTGCGGTAATCACGCTGGCTTTCGTTGCGTTGGCAAACTCGGAGAGATGTCTCCCAGTTGTATCTTTTGTTGCATCCAGCAGAAACTTTGCAGTTAGCGTCACCATGGTAACCACTGACTGAAGCTGAACCTTCACTAAAACGCTTGCCTTAATGCTTGTTGTGTTCACTCATCACCCAACTGACATTTCAGTCCATTTAACTCCAATTTGAGCTGATGATTAATTAAACACGTTCTATCATGAATTTCTCCAAGCCGTGAACCTGTGTGTTCACCTCAACATTAAAACCGATGCACCCGGTGAATGAAATAGTTGCTGTTGGTGTCATTTGTCACGTGCTACAGGTTTCCTCAATAATACAGGGAAGAGTCTCAAACAGGGGTGTCCAAACGTGTTCCAGTCACGGCCACGTACTGAAAAATGCAACGATGCTACTTTGATATTTTGTAAAAAAAAAAAAAACACATGTAGACTTGTTAAGAAGTTACATATATTTCAAGAAAAACCAGCTCAGCTTTGTGGTATAGATGAAAAAGTGCATTAGTATGAACTTCAGGCTTTGCTTTTCTCCCCCAGTTTTTGCGGTTGTTTTTTTCTCTGGCAAATATTTAGACATTCTCTTTTAATAATCTTCATACTGTTTCTTCTTGTAATTTTATCCTATTTCCATAATATTACGACTTTATTCCCATAACTTCCCATAACTTTTTTTTCTCTTCCTAATTTTCCTAAAATTACAACTTTATTATTATTTTTTGTTTCTCATGGTATTATGACAAAACTATCTAATATTTTAACTACTAAAATAAATCAAATGAATAACATTTTTCTTGTAACATTACTAGTCTACTTCTCATAAATTTGCGACTATTTTCCTTGTTAGAATACAATTTTTTTCCCGTAAATATTTTAACTTATTCTTGTCAAATTATAACTTTATTTATTTTTAAATTCAAAATTTTTTGGACGTTGTTTTTCCTCGAATTTTGACTTTATTTCCTTAATACTATGACATTATTCTCGGAAGATTATAACTTTTTCAGCAATCGAATTTTCCAAAGGTTACAGTATCATTTGTTGTTTTCTTTGTTGTAATAATATTGTGACTTCAAAAATAAGTCTCACTTTAATATTTGAACTTTATGCAACTAAAAAAAATGTTTCCTCAAAATATTATGTTGCTCTCATAAAATAGCTACTTTTTCTCGTTAGATTGCAATTTTTTTCTTAATATTTTGACTCATTTGTTGTAAAATTATGGCTCATTTTTCAATTTTGCTGCTGTTTTCCCAGTTTTTTCAGTTGTTAAATTATAGTTTTAGAATGTGTCTGGCGTGCGCAGACTTTTACTCAGAATCCCATGCAGTTTTATTAGTGAGGCCCCTGGTTGGATTGCAATTTGTGCGCAGCATGGATGTGCTGTGCGCTGACAAAGTGAGAGCAGTGTGCAATTTTGCACACGTGCGCTGCTCAGATGGAAAATTGCTGATGATCACAAATCATCTCAAAACTCACCACGCTCATTCAAGTGTTGCTCTTCAATTGCCGTATTAAAGCTTTTTAACGTGCTACCCCTGCAAGATGAGTCATTTGTTAGCAGGTAGCTTCCACACAGCAGACATGATTGTTTTTGTTTTGGAGGAAAGTGGGAGGAAAACACTGCCGAAGTAGTTAGAGCAAGACACTGCACTGCATGAAAGGGTCGCCGTGGGCTTCAAAAGTGCTAGCCACAGCTCGGTTTTTGTGAAAGGCATTTATCGGCATTAAAATTTCTTTTTTTACAGAAATTGTCGCATACAGATCAGTGGCTGATCGTTTGGAGCATCCCTAGTTTAGAGACGCCTCTAGAAAGATGATCTATCAGTCACAAAATCTGGGAGATTTATTGTAGTTGTTACTGAGAACTGTCAAAATAAAGTAAGTATGAAATAATTGCAGGTTTTGTTATGAAGGGAAAGCACCTGGTGCAAACAACACACACCTCACTGCAAACCACTACAGACTGTTATTGAATTCTTTCTTATCCATACAATGCAAGGGAGAGCCTGATTTTACAGGTTGATCTGAAGTTGATCAAGGGTAATATCCTGCAGTGGACCAAAATATTAACACTTCTGAAGTCTTCTGAGCAGAGGTCACCAACGTTTTTGATGACACATCTACTGATGTCTTTTAATCCGTAGCTTTGTGACCCTGTGTGAGTGTTTAAAATCTTATACTAGTACACAGTTTTAGCAAAGAAGTAGAGCGCAGATGGAACGTGTTCGTAGTGTTTTACAGTTTGTAATTTTATGACTTCTTTGTTGTACTTGCTCCTACTTTCACTCCTCGTCTGTCTCTCTTCTGTCTATAGTCCAGTTGAATGGGTCTGGTAGAACCAGTGTTCTTTCTTTCTTGGCTACGGTGCACTAAAAAGCTCTCAGGGCACAACCAAAGACCTTGACTGCCGTTTGAAGCAGTCTGTCGCTGTATAATCGCTTAGCTTCTCTTTCCCTCCCTCTCTCTCTCTCACTCACACACACACACACACACACACACACACACACACACACGCGCGCACAGTGTGAGAGGGAGGCAGCAGCCCCTCATTATCGGGCTGAGCCCTGGTCCCTGAGGACTGGACCCAGCACCTAATCCTGTATTTGTTCTTGGGGACTGTATCTGTGATTCTCCATTGAATGGAATATTAAGCACCTAGGTCTTTTGTGGAGCGTGTAAGCCATTTGGCTCCACTCATCTATTATTTATCAGCCTGGCAAATATTTTATCAGCCTTAGCCTCTTACGGCCTACTGTCACGTGCAGCCCCCCTGACCCACCCAAAACTCTCACTGAATGAAGAAGAAGAAAAGTGTTACAAGTCCCAATTTTTCTAGTTTATTGACCAATTTGGGCCTAAAGCAGTTCAATAAAGGACAAGTTTAAGTCCAGAAGGTTTTTGCGGGAGTTATGTTACGGTATCATTAGCGATGAATTGATACACTCATAAAAATCTCTATTTTGTCAATCAACATTTGCAGTAAAAGTGAGTGTTTGCGTTGTAGAGCCCTGCCTTTTTCTCTTAAACCGCCGTTGTTCAATTGCGACACAATCCAGGTTTTATGCTTTAATTATGCCTCACACGGTTATTAAGCACATTTAAAGTATAAAATGTGTGGGTACTCAACACTAATAAATGAATCCCAGCCATGGCACGTTTAACAAGGTGAGAAAAGCCAAAGCTTGATGAAAAGACCGTATCAGTGATGACATAAACGTGTAAAAATGGTGGGGTTTTGCTGTACATTTTACCTGAACTGTCATGTATAAATAAATTATTTCCAATTTATGGGGATGGACATGGTTTTCTGCTTGAAAAACAGCCTGTTTTAGGAGGGGAAATTTAGACCAAAAAATGTCTAATTTACATAACCGTGAATGTGTGGGTATCCCCCCTACTTTTTTTTTTTTTTAAATAAGTTACAATTAGAGAGGCAAACGTGCCCTTTATTTTCCCAGCGTTCCCACCGAGGTGACGTACAGTCATAGAGTCATCTCTTTGGAGATAGCAAATGAAATAAATATAAATCATTATCTCGGTGTCAGTAACACCCTCCTCCGTTCTCAGGTGACTCCCTCCGACCGGCCAGTGCGTGTGAGGAAAAAGACGAGTGAGAGACTCCTCTTTTCCCTTTCAACCTGCGAATAAATCACGCCGGTTGGGGGGCTCACCTTGAGGCCTGGTGGAGATAATTGGAGTTGGTTAGCGAGGTGTTCTGTGCCATTACCTCCTGGTACCAGTGAATGGCCGGGGCTTGTCTTGCACTCCCAAAGGAGGAATACACTCGCCTGTTGGATCTCCACTTACTCTGCGTGTGCGTGTGTGTGTGTGTGTGTGTGTACCCACAGTCAGACTGCTGACCTCTCGCCATCACAAATTACTAGCCCTTTATCATCACTTTTGAGGAGAAAAAAAAAAAGAATGTGATGATTTTGATGGCAACCCCTCCGCCGAGCGCTTCACTTTCCCACATTAATATTCATGCCATTGATTTACTCTCAGACTTAACAAAAGAAGCCAAACTGTTTGCGAGGGAATTCCTCCTGACAGGAGCGTGGCATTGTTGTGTTGCGTCTGAAGACGGCAGGCAGAGGAAATATGCATATTCAGATACACGGAGCAAGACACCAATTAAATGTTGATTAAGTCTTAACTATTGTGGGACTGGCTGGATGAGAGATTGCACGGAGACAACACATAAAATGTTTTTTTCCCAGTCGATAGGAAAAATGAACGCAGTTAAAACAAACATTCAAGGAGGGAGGAACATTACACACGCACGCACGCACGCGCACGCACACGCACTCAGCTTCTCAGACATCCTGGCTTGATGGGAAGTTGCATTGCAAGGAGCGGAGGAGGGGGGTACGCTTTATCGGGCAGCAGCGGTTTTGGCTTTTGGCCGGTCAATTGTGACACTTTGTGTGTCAGTGAGCAGAGGGTCTCCTGGTAGATGTGTGTGCGTGAACAGTGTGTGTCCGCTTCACACATTGACTGTGAAGCTGTAGCAGTATAACGGCGGCTGCTGCTCCGGGGTCCCGGTGGTATTGGCCCAGCCCGCAGTCTCTCTTGGCTAACTCATGTTTCATTCTTTGGCAATTTGCCCTAATGAAGTCCCGCAGGAGCCCCTCAGACCTCTGTTCTCTTTCCATATTTAATCATGTTATTTTAATCTGGGGGATGAGCTAACGCCTCGCTCCCCTGCCGTGCCTGTGTGTGTGTGTGTGTGTGTGTGTGTGTGTGTGCACGCGCGCTGCAGGTCATTACTTTAGCTTGGTTTCCATGAGACGCTGTGTCAAGCGGGGGGTGGGGTGGGGTGCTCTAAGACAATGGGAGACAATCATTTTAATTTTATGTGCACTGTTGGTTAGACTGTGTAGTGAGCCAAGCAATGTCATCTTCATTTTGTTGCACCTCATTATTTGTTTAAAAAAAATAAAAAAAAGGTTAATCATTCCACTTTTGCTCCATTTTTGTTATCCCAGCTTTGCTTATTTTGATTTTTTTGGCAGATGTGTTCTTTGCCGCTATTGTTTGTGTGGCATTGATTCCACAAGCAGTTCAATCTGAAGCACATGCTTGTGTCCGTGTCCTAAAGGGCTGGAATGAAAAACCCCAAAATACGACCCCTAGAGAAGTAAAGGCATATAATTATGATAGGAAAATCCTAATTACACAAAAAAAGCTGAAATACTATTGTGGAAATAAAGTCATCAAAGTGTTGCACTTTTGTTTGTGAAGTTGGACTTTTACTTGATAAAATGAATACTTTAATGAAGAATACTATGAAGGAGACAGCAAACGGCAGTCTTTCTTCATGCCAGCTTTTTTACTACTTTTTTACAGCTCTTTTTTGGTTTCCATCATTTTGCTTCAACGTTTCGAGACAGGCCGCCGACAACCACTTGATCAATGACAGCTTTAAGGTTGCATGTTCGGCATAAAACACCTGCATGAAGTCGGGTCACCAGAACAAAAATCTTCTTTTACAAAGATATACAGCTCGGTTTTGATTGGTCGCCACCATCAGAGAGGTAAGGATTAAACAAGATGTTTGTAGACTGAGCATTTTTAACAACCACAATAATAAACAGTAGATGAAACGATTATCTTTTTGGTGTCAACTGAATTTCATTCTTCAATGCATTGTAAAGGAAAAGGTGCAAAATCAAGCAAACAAACGGGTTGGGGGGTTTTTACTGCTCATACGCTGTACTCTTTTAATTCACTAGAGTTTGTCCTCTCTTACTTTCCAGTTAACCGCGTGTGTCCACGGTGCAGCAGCTTTGCTCTTTCCAATGTACTGGCAGCATATCTTCATCCCTGTGCTGCCCCCGCATCTTCTGGACTACTGCTGGTACGTCTCGTCATCTCCACACAAGCATACTGAACATAACATACAGTGCGGATGACCTTGCTCCATGACTCATGGCCTTGAAATTATCTTCAACATCCACCACCAATCTGAACAATCTATGGGCGGCAATGTATTCGTGGTGACGGTAGGGCAATGACGTAATCTTCAACAAATATATGTATGTTTACAACTACGGAGGGGCCTACAGCAGCACCGGTTGCAATGCAGGTTTTATTTCAGAGTCTCCAAATTTGTCGCTGCCCTGACCTTAACCCCATTGAGAATCTTTGGGATGTGCTGGAGAAGGCTTTGCGCATCATCAATGCAAGATCTTGGTGAAAAATGAATGCAACACTGGATGGAAATAAATCTTGTGACATTGCAGAAGCTTATGGAAACAATGCCACAGCCAAAGCGTGTCGTAATCAAAGCAAAAGGCCGCTCAACGAAATATTAGACTGTATGACTTTTTTTGGGGCCAGGCAGTGGAGTTGGCTGATGGTTTCTGCTCTACCTTCTTATTCTCTAGCAGAGCAGGTGCGTTCAAATGAATTGTTTTTTTTTTCAAGCTGATACCGATACAGATAACTTCCTGATAACATATTTGTATCTATTGTTTTGTAAGTTTAGATTGAAGTTAAATTTGTCACACTTGGAGGTACAAACGACTCGAGAAAGATTTGTTCTAACCAAAGACGTAAAAAAAATATTGCAGCAGCATGGAAGTACAAACAGTGCCTTTACTAGCTGGGGTTTACTAGCCGACACAAGCCGGTATCTTCAACCATGGTAGAGGGCTGCTCGTCCAGCACCATCATTTCTATGAATAAATCACTGGTCTTCGGGGCATCTCCGGCAAACAGTTAGCGCTTTTCAAATGCTGCTTCCATAGGAACAAGCCTCGGGCCCTGGGCATCGTAGCGACACTGGCGTTTCAGGTGGCTGGTACTGTTTGATGTATCGGAGCTTGATGTTTTTTCCCCTCACTGCGGAATGTTAGCAGACAATTTTGGGGAAATGTCTTCCTCTGAAGCAGTGAGAAGTCCCAAAGTCCTAGTCTCAGAGGACGTTACAACAAGCTTCATTTATTTATGTTAACCCCCCCCAAGTATGGGTAATGTTGCCTCATTGGAGCATTTTTTTAAAAATTGGTTATCGTAGACCCCCTGGTTATAATGTGTTTATACCGCCACACATTACCGCCAAGTGTATTTGTGTCAGTCCAAAAAATTAATAAAAAAAAGAAACACTGAAACACAACAGAAGAATGAGAAGACGTAACAGCTCGTCCGTACATCTGCATCGGCCGATCTTCTACAATCAGCTGTGATAGCTCATCCTGCGCACAGCCTTAACGTGAGGGACACATTTGCTTCGAGAAGCTCTTCATCACTGACTGTAAAATGTGATTTTCAACACTCTGTGAAGACTCAGCAGCAGTTGATTCAATCACAGGGTTGTCATCCAAGCACTGATTACAAAAATTACATTTTATTATATGATGGGTGTATGAACAGTACATCTGTGTTTCTGGATATGCTGTTGTGTGCATGTGCATATTTGTTGATGGACGGGATTGTCATAACTTAGTCACATTACACCGAGTTCCTGGCCTGCTGTGAGTTGCTGTGTCGTATTAAGGTAATTATGAGCCAACAGCTCCTGAATCCCTCTGGGCAGAAATGCTCTGACACAACACAATTTAATTTTGCTACCAGTGTGGGGCGTGAATGGTCTTATAATTGTTTTGTTTGACTTGTAATTGTTCCTCAGTCATTCAACATGTTAATTTAAATGTATTTTATAGTCAGGTCCATATGTGTTTCGACAATGGCAGATAAAGTCCAATAACTCCAGACAGTCAGTGATAACTAGATTTTTTTTTTGTCAAAGTGTTAAAAATTATGGCTATATTTAAAATTGCATCCAAAATTGCCCAAATGGTATGGAGCCTTTGGAAATGGGGGTACTATGCATAACATTCCTACATGGTAATTATGCTATATTTTTGTGAAACCTTGTAAACTGAAAGCCTATGCTCCGATCGCCTAACTGTAAATGGTAAACGCCATGCAAGGCAAAGTATCGAATATAGCAACTGACTTTTTTGCAAATGTAATCAAACAGGGCATGTTAAAATTTTTCCTGTGATTGACTGGTAACCAGTCTAGGGTTTGCCTCGCTTCTCGCCCTGGGTCAGCTAGGATAGGCTCCTGCTTGCCCCCGCAACCCTAGTGAGGATAAGCGGCATGGACGAGGGATAGATTTTAACATTTTTCCATTATGCTAACATAATAAAAGAACTGTTATTATGTAACAATTAGTATTTTTCATCCTTTCCTGGTGTCTTTTCTGTAACTTCAATGGTTGATGACCAAAAACATATCGGATATATATTTTATTAACTCTTTCATTTGAAACAAAGCAATGGAGACGGAATAATGAAGCCAACACTGTTAATCTGTGAATAAAAACAGACACCAGTGAATTTGTAGCAGATAATAAATTATGGATTATAAAATATCTGCTATGTCATGATTAAGTCTTTGAAGTTGGTGGAGTTCATTTTTAGAAATAAACATAGTTATACATGCTTTGACAAGTTGCACAGAGTATGATACAGTGGAACCTCAGTTTTTACTATGAATCTAACCTGAAACGTATGAAAACGGAATACATTTTTTCCCATAAGAAATAAATCAAATCCAATTAATCCCTTCCAAACAGGCAAAAATATGAACACAAAAGACATTATTATAGAGAGAATAATTGTAGCTTAATATGCAGAAACAAAGTGAAATACATATAAAAACATATAATATACAGTGAGGGAAAAAACTATTTGAACCACAGCTGATTTTGTAAGATTGCCCTCTAACAAAGAAATGATCAGTCTATAATTTCAATGGTAGGTTTATTTAAACACTGAGAGACAACAATGACAAAAAAAAATCCTGAAAAATGCGTTTCAAAAAGAGTTATAAATTAATTTGCATTTCCATGAAGGAATAAGTATTTGATCCCTTTGAAAAACTTGCTTGGTGGCAAAATCTTTGTTGGCAATCACAGAGGTCAGCCGTTTCTGGTAGTTGGCCACAAGGTTTGAACACATCTCAGGGGGGATTTTGGCCCACTCCTCTTTGCAGATCCTCTCCAAGTCATTAATGCTTCGTGGCTGATGTTTGGCAACTTGAACCTTCAGCTCCCTCCACAGATTTTCTATGGGATTAAGGTCTGGAGACTGACTAGGCCTCTCCATGACCTTCATATGCTTCTCCTTGAGCCAATCTTTTGTTGCCTTGGCCGTGTGTTTGGATCATTGTCATGCTGGAATAACCAACCATGACCCATTTCCAATGCCCTGACTGAGGGAAGGAGGTTCTCACCCAACACTTGACGGTACATGGCCCCATCCGTCCTCCCTTTGATGCGGTGCAATTGTCCTGTCCCCTTGGCAGAAAAACCCCCCCAAAGCATAATGTTTCCACCTCCATATTTGACGGTGGGGACGGTGTTTTTGGAGTCATAGGCAGCATTCCTCCTCCAAAGATGATGCCAAAGAGCTCAATTTTGGTCTCATCTGACCACAACACTTTCACCCAGTCTTCCTCTGAATCAGTCAGATGTTCAGTGGCAAACTTCAAACAGGCCTGTAGATGGACTTTCTTGAGCGGTGGGACCTGGCAGGCACAGCAGGATTTCAGTCCTTCAC
>QODF01000066.1:1254780-1271981 GCA_024372805.1 Oostethus manadensis
CAGGGGCAATTACTTTTTCACACAGGGGCTATGTGGGTTTGGATTTTTTGTCGCTAAATAATGAAAACATTCATTTAAAAACTGCATTTTGTGTTTACTTGTGTTATCTTTGACTAATATTAAAATGTGTTTGATGATCAGAAAGGAAGGGGGCAAATAGTTTTTCACACCACTGTATCTACATACGAATGAGACCTGAGTCGCATTTGAAAAAATCGTAATTCTGCTGTTCACACTGACATAAAAAAAATCCGATACAGGTCGCATATGAGCAAAAAAAAACCGGAATTGAACATTGGGTTTTTCCGGGTACTCCGGTTTCTTCCCACATTCCAAAAACATGCATGTTAGGTTAATTGGTGACTTGTCGAATAGGAATGAATGTGAGTATGAATAGTTGTCTGTCTGCCTTGCGATTGACTGGCGACCAGTCCAGGGTCCGCCTCTCACCCTAGGTCAGCTGGGATAGGCTCCAGCATACCCACAACCGTAATGAGGATAAGTGGTGTAGAAAATGGATGGATAATTTACATTTTTTAGTAATGGTTCCCACTTTTTGCAAAATATTGAAAACATAATGGTAGCTTGAGTAATGGTAGCTTGAGTTATTATGTAAACGACAATTTGGGCTTAAAGTGCATGAAGCACGCAAATTAGACCCGTCTTTATAGGAAAGTAGTCTAATCGTTATGTGGATAAAAGACACCTGTCGCAGAAAGGGTCTCTTCGTGGGCAAGACCAATGTGCTGTCAAATAACTTCGGGGCTTAACTGGCCACTCTAAATTGTTCATTAGAGTGTAAATGCTTGTTCGTCTGCCCTGCGATTGGCTGGCGACCAGTCCAGGGTGTACCCCGCCTCCCGTCCGAAGTCAGCTGGGATAGGCCCTAGCATACCCGCGACCCTAATGAGGATAAGCGGAATAGAAAAAGGATGGATGGACCTGCACAAGACTGGAATGGGTTACAAGACCACCAGCAAACAGCTCGGGGAGAAAGAGACCACAGTTTCTGCAAAAGTTTGGAAATGGAAAACATACAAAATAACAGGCCTCGAACTGGGGCTGCATCAAGATTTCACCTTGTGGGAAGAGGATGATTCTGTGAAAGGTGAGGGACCATTCCCGAATTATATGGGAAGGGGTGGTTATTGATGTAAAGTGAGTTTCCATCAATCAAGTAAAAATTAATTTATCAAATCAAACTTTATTTATAAAATGCTTTTTATACATATAGAATACAACCCAAAGGGCTTAGTGCACAGAGTTAAAAACAATGCCCCCGGTAGTTAATAAGCACATGCACACACATATGCACACATAAACAGATCCATTTCAGCCACGGGAACATGGACACTGGGGACCCCTGCAGCCATGACTGAAATAATAATAATAGAAATAACAATACACATAAATAGCTCTAGTAAAAGTAATTATTAATAAATATTAATTGCCAAATCAAAGAGGTGAGTTTTGAGCCTGCTCTCAAAAACCTCAGGTTCTCTGGCAAATTGTTTAATAAATGGGGGGCCAAGATATTGAAAGAAGGCCTCCCTGTGAGTGTCTCTCCTGACTTTTAGAATGATGAGGGCACCAGTGGCAGAAGATCTCAGGGTCCGCAAGGGTGCGTATGGTAAAAGCAAATGTGGAAAAAGCCAAAGTATATTTGTAATAATTATAAAATGTTTTTTGGGGTTTTTTTGTTGTTTTTTTCTGAATTTTCTGTCGCACTCTCTTTCAAGAAACCCACCATAAACTGTTCTTTTACCGAATCAGCAGGGGTTGAATCTTTTTTTTTTCTCTCGCAATTTCGCACAGACAATTTCGCACAGACAAAGCACAGCAACTTCGGAAAGCCACAAAATATTACCTGTTGTGTCCGCCGCGGCTGTCACGCTTATTAGATAGCGTAAGAATACCGCAATACATTCAGAATTAACTCTGAGTTTGGCAAATAGGGCCACAAAAGCCGAAAAGCCAAAAACAAACCCACATACAGAATGAGTGTTTTGATTCCTCAGTCAGAGTCTCGTGAGGCCCTGCATGGCATTCATGGTGGCAGTTCCAACTTCATAGTTGAAGCAAATTTTGTCCCCAAATTTTTATTTGCATTACAAATGGTGCAACCTTCGTTTGGAAAATATGAAGTCAATTTGTCACGTCACAAGATTAGAGGGGAGAGAGAGCCTAGTCATCTTCGTTCCGGAGGACATCAAACTCCTGCCTCGTGCTTGCCTTTTTGCATCTTGCCTTGTGCAATGGAGAACAGAAAAGGGCCTTCTCCAAACTGTTTCCACAAAGTTGGATGCATACAATTGTCTAAAATGTCTGACTTACAAAAGTAGACCTTTTCTACTCATTTAGTTGCAAGTATGTTGCTATAGCCAAGGATATCCTTATTGATTGTCCTGTTTGGCTACACCGTCGTAGTCTCACGTCCCGTCTGGTGCCTCGACGTTCAGCACCAAGGGACTCGAGCCACAGTGACTCGCAAAATGAGTTTGTCATAAAACCAAGTCAGGGTTTTTGATAAGCGCTAGAAGCCAAGAGGGAAGCCTTTGTCTTTGCCGCGTGATAAATGAAGTGGCAGACTCGGAGCCTGTTTTGCTTTGATCTGTTGCTCACCGTTTTTCCTGACTAATGACAGAACATAGCCTGCGTGTCATGTCAAATTACACCACCTGAAGCGGAAACGACATCGGCATTAATATATTTAACACTGCCGATGATTGCTGTTGTTTCCGGTCCTATTCTTGGCTTGTCGCTGCCCGCTCTCTCCCTTTCACCGGGTCTAGTGGAATAAGCGAGCGAGCAGGTACTAATTAAGTGGCATTCCAGGTCTCTTGTTAGTCAGCTTGTTAGCGATGAGGACATGCCACGTGGCATTTGATGTTTGTGTTTACACACTGGGGGATGTTTGAGGCATTGTGTAGTCAAACAGAGGCCCGCAGTCTTGATTAATGCTGAGTGATTCTCTGCCTGAGCTTAGCAGCCACACATTGTTTGCGAGCCACTGAAGCCGCCCTTCATTTCTCTCCAAAGCCCGCTGCATTATTCTCACTTTAAAAGCCCGGCGTCACTTTGTGTGAATCCATAAATAAAGTGAAATTGATTCAAAGCTATAGGCCACAGGCAAGATTTTTATGTCTATTTCCAGCGTAACTAAGAGCAAAAAGCAAGCACTCTGATGTTGATTGAAGCAAACCTTATGAGATCTCACTAATTAAGGCGACGCAGGCTGTGAGCACATGTGGACTCTATTATGCGGACCGGCTGACCAGTGGTCGCGCTTTTTGCAGGTTCAGAGTTCACAGTTGTCCCGAATTAACTATCCTTCCTCAGACGGGACCCCTACACTGGCTCCACGACCGCCCGCCCACTTAATGGTCTTTCCCCACAATTTCACACATAATATTTCAGATTTATTGACGTTCCCAAATGCTACCATGCCAGTAGCAGTTCCGTTGGCTTAAAAAAGTAGAAAGATCTGAATGATAGATTGATTGGCAATAGGAAACCAAAAGAAGCAAGACCTCTCTAATCATTTTCATCTTCAATATTTTATGTATTCACTCTCATCGATTCTTTTTGTTGCTTTTTGTTTTTGTTTTTGGTATGGTGTGGATTATTTGTTGCAGACAAGTTGCACTAAGAAACGCACTTCATCATGTCCTAAAAAAAGAGTAGAAAGAAGCAGAGTTTGGTTAATCCTACTTCTTCTCCATACCTATTACTGATAATTCATTCACACCATATCTTGTACATGCTGACATAATACAATTCAATATTTCAGCTGCTTATGTTTAAAATGTTTAATCAATCACCTCCTGTGTGAAAACAAAGAAAAGGAAGAAGTACAATTTACAATATATGGATAAGATAAGATTGGCTGTAATCCAAGTGGTAATAAATATAAATAATTTTGAATGTGTCAATAAATGATTTAATAACACAATTTTAGCGGCAATTTATGTATATAAATTAAGCAATAACCTTTTGGTGATAATCAATAAATGAAATGTGTTTCTTAATATTGCTGAATTTGGTGTATTAACGTATGTTATTGTGGAGTTCTGGGCACTTCCAGCTGCGTCGAGTCTGAGCGAGTTGTGTTTTTATTTACTTTTTCCATAGTTTTTAAAAACGATAGCGATACATTTTGAGAGGAAATGAAGTTGGAGGAGTTTATATGCATAGATAAACAATACTAATTGCACTGAGACTGTGCTTGCGTCAGTAAAATCAATGTGTTGACAAGCATCCTGAAGAGAAAAGAAGTCAATTTCTGCTGCAAGATCAAGGTATTTTGGCGTCTTCTTCTGAGATCGAGATAGAGATACAGTACACCGCTCTTCCCCTGCATAGACATTGTGCTGATAACTTTATAATTGGCTTTTGGTCTGTTTACTTTGCGAGTCATTAAAAGTATCCAAGAATAGCAAATTAGAAGTGTGTTAATTCTGAAAACAAACAGTACGTGACGGGATCCGATCTTTATTTGATCCCTGCAACTGATCTCCAACCAATTTTTCATGTATTATTCTTTCTGTGCCACATACTGTATTCAAGGTGAGGTGCTACAATGCAGCTTACATCCATATTTTCAGATGCTCGTTCACATCACAGCCTAATTCCTTCTATTCTCCTCCTCTCTTTCTCTCGCTACTTTGCTGACACCGTGTACCCATACACTCCGAGCCGTCGCGCATTTGATCATTTGTATTCCCAATCAAGGGGTAAATATACAGCGTACACTCCCACTTCCTGTATTTCAAGCCTCTGTTTGGAGGTTTACAAATGAATGAGGGGGCTGAGGTTGTGTCTGCGTGCCTCTCCTGAGATCACCTGGCACACTTAATCAAACATTTGCGCCTTTAATTTGGTGTTCGCTCCCCGACAACAACATCGACTTCATCATCTGCAGTCGACAGCAGGCAAACGCGCACATTTGCATTCGACCGCAATGTCCAATGATGATTTTTGACTTTTGACATTCTATACTCATAATATTACAATACGTGCATCTCATGTGTATTTTACCCTCTGCTGTTTTTTTTTTTTTAAACAATACAATGAGTTAAGCATTTTTAAATGACAGTGAAGCATTTACTCTTGGCCTTGCGCAACATTTGCAAATTGCGCCGTGGGTTCACTCGGAAGTAAAAAAAAAGGGGGCACGGCATCACCCGTTGCGTTGGTACAGCGACGCAAGAGATGACATTTAACTGTAGTTAATTATGTATGCAAAACTCAGCCGCTCTGCTGCTTTAGGAGGTCAGCTTGACAAAGTATTCATGCAAAAATCTCATGCCAATGGCATATCCCAGTTGAAATGCACACACAAACCGCCCCATTATCCTCTCTGCTTCAGTTCATCGTGCATGATCCTGCATCATATCATGTGTGCCTTACAGCAGATCACCTTGCTTTGTGAGTAGGACTTACACCATTTACATTTGAACCCGGTACTTGATCAAATCCTACCCAAGACCGGATTGAAAACGAGACTATTTCACCGTGAAATGTGGACCGTTAAGTGTCTCCAATTTTAAATAGAAATAAATGAATACATTTTAGAGTTGAAATGAGTGATTTATTTGTGTACACGTGTGAAGGGGACATGCCGGTTCAATGTCTTTGTTCATATTTGTGTGCGTGCATACAGTTCAAACTGCAGCACATCAAAAGAAAGTGGGAGATTTTCATAGCTATTATTTTTCTTTGTAGTTCTTTAATTGCGTCCCCATGGCTTTCTTTCCATGGACAGAATCTTAAAACATTCTGAGAGTTTTTTGGTGGGATTTTTGGGGGAGGGGGTGAAAACAACTTTTCTTCACCAACAGACACTTGTCAGGACTGAAAATATCTGAATCTAATATACATTAAGTATAGCTTTTGTAATTTTACCGTTTCCTACCTTGGGGTCATGGAAAGTCTGATTATTAACTATGATAATAACACTGTTAACCTGTGATAGTTTTTGCATCCGAATTTAAGACTTTTCATTGGCTGCTCTACTGTATTGTTTATCCGCATTATATACAGTAACTCTGGCTTTATTACGGCTAATATTATTTCATTAATGAAATAAAGTAAAAATAAAATACCATTTTAATTAAATAATAAAATATATTTGATTATTTAATCAATAAAATAAATAATTAATAAAATAAAGACAGTAATTCGGTCTTTATTACGGCTAATCGGTTCCAGACCCGAATGCGATGAGTGAATTTTTGCGAAGCAGGATTCCTGCTTTGTGAATGGTATATTTTTGTAGTTACAGCATAGAGGACCTGTTTACAACCTTCTAAATACAGTTACTAACATTATTAGAGCCCTCTTGACATGAACACCCCTATAATCACCTTTGTATTCGTATTACCCAATATAGTAGACTAATAAATGTATTAAGCCATTTAAAACATACATAAGACTTGTGCTCGTGTGTGTGGCTGTAAATGTCTTCCTTAGGGGAGGAGAGTGAATGGCAGACAGGACGTAATCAGGGGTTCAGAGTTCGACCATCTTGCTGTGGCTTTTGGCTGCAACCGTAGCTCATTTAGATTATTGTGCCTGTTAATTCAAGCCTGCATTCTACAGTAGGTCCAATTCGGGCTGGTATTGACGATACCAATTCAATACTATGTGCAAATTCACCCAAGGTGTCTGGTAAATTTTAAAACGTAGTGTACAGTGTTTCAAATCATAGCATATCATAATAATTTTCTGATTTATATTAAACCGTGGAGTATACTGAGGAAGTGGGACGATATAAAATATAGCCAAGCTAATACAATATACAACATCATATGAAAACGAAGTACAAAATCAGACACCGGAATTATCAAAAGTATCACTACTTTGATTTCAGAATTGAGCATGACATCGGAGATATCGACATTCCAGTATCAATCTGCACATTACTAGCATTATATGGATATATGCAATTTCAAGGATTTTGGTCAACCGGAGTCATTATTTTCTCAACCAAATGATTCTGTGTAGGAAATTTAGAAAAAAAATGGCAAGAATTTTGGCCACGTCTGTTCCGAGGTGCGTGTAATGGTGAGATATTTCCGAGAGCTGCTTAAGTAACACCTTGGTAAATGGTCTTTCACTTGTCCACCTTTAAAGGCACTCAAAGCCCTTTCATACTGTTTCCGCATTTACCTCCTGATGATGCAGCATCATGGGCAACTAGGGGTCCAGTATCATGCGAAGGATACTTTGGCACGATCACGGTAGTAGGATTGGACCCGCAACCTTCAGGTTAGGAGACGACCGCTCTTACGACTTGAGCCATGCTGCCCCTTATAATATGCATATGTTTTGACAAGGATAGGCCATAGTCAGGCACAAAGGATTTATGTATTAATATATTTTTTAAAAACGTGATGAACGTTGGCCTCCGCCAAGGCTGCCCTTTGTCACCGATTCTGTTCATAATCTTTATGGACAGAATTTCTAGGCGCAGTCAAAGCGTTGAGGGAGTCCAGCTTGGTGACCTTAGGATCTCGTCCCTGCTATTTGCGGACGATGTAGTCATCAGGCTGTGACCATCAGCGTTTACTGGAGCAGTTTGCAGCTGAGTGTGAAGCTTCTGGGATGAGACCGAGCACCTCCAAATCCGAAAAAGTGGGAAACGGGTGGATTGTACCCTCCGGGTTGGAGTGAGGTCTTGACACAGGTGGAGGAGACTCTTCACGAGTGAGGGAAGGTTGGAGCGTGAGATCGACAGACGGATCGGTGCAGCATCTGCAGTAATGCGGTCGCTGTACCGGACCGTCGTGGTGAAGAGAGAGCTGAGCCGGAAGGCAAAGCTCTCTGTTTACCGATCGATCTACGTTCCCACCCTCACCCATGGTCATGAGTTACGGGTCATAACCGAATCCAAGCGGCGGAAATGAGTTTCCTCCGTAGATTAGGCTGGACTCACCAGTTGAGGTGGCTCCGGCATCTAGTCCAGATTTTTTGACTGATGTGACTGATACTTTGGAGCAACTTAAAGTCGGGAATATATGGTCCACGCTGTGAGCTTGTGTGTATGCAAGACATTTTGTATGTTTTAGAATGTGTAACAGGAAGATACGTTTATTAAAACAAGTAAAGATTCATATTTCAGTAAGGATTTGTTTGAAACGCGTCACATTTCCCTGTTTAATATCTCCTGTTTTGTATACATTCTAATGCATCACAGCGCTTGCACACACACACAGATGTCTGATGTGTGGTATCATCCCTTACAGTCAGGCGGGGATCATCATTGCACCTGCTAATTACCATCTCCAGCTGGAGAGTTAAATGGAGATCTGTTCTTTGTCTGACCTTTGACCCCCTGCTCTTTATGTGACGCACTTCAAACCCTGTTTGGGGCTGGCTGGGCTGGGCCTTAATGAGGCCCCATGTCTGCCCTCTGTGGGCTGCGCGCCTCGGATGCCACTCTTTCATCCGCGACCATCCTCCCTTGATGTAAATTGAAAAGATCACAGCTATGGGGAGAAGACCTGGACTGAAAAGGCCTCTCTGCATAGATTATGAATATCATAACTCAACAGTTTTCTTTTCGCTCCCCAAGCCGCCCACTCCCACTCCCCTGCTGCCACCTCTTCCCTGTACAATGCAATAGTTCTAATTGGACCCAATGGGGGACTCTCTGGCTTTGATCTCATCACCGCCACTGTGACTTTACACTAAAAAATGTCACTGCCAAATAGGGTTATCACCTGTAGAGCCTGGCCTTCCTCTGATGCCAGTACGTGTCTCGTTAGTTTCACTCAAACTGGAGAAGTTAATTAGTTTGACAGAACCATTACTGTGGAGACGTACCTGATGATCGCAGCGCAGGCGCCACAGTCAAACTCCCAATTACCAAACACACATTTTTTTAATGTGAAATGCAAAAGGAGCATATCTTTGGCGGGCCTTTTCCAATACAGTATTGTGCTACGTTTCATGCCCCGCTTGTGTATTAGTTCTATGTAACAGTTGATTGATCGCCCGCATGTGACATAGCAGGAATTTTTAATCCAGCTTAAACTTTGGAATCAAACTTTTTCACCCCTAACATTGCGAACGAAAACACAACTGATTGTGTCCCCACCTCATTAAAAAGTGTTTGCCGGCGCAGTGCTCTCAGCCGTTCAAAGCAGCTGCACACAACTCTGTGCAGAGTAAACTCAGCTATCCCATCTTGTCTGACAGTCTTTGGGGTATGCCTCCCCCACTTAGACTGACATTGTGTTCCCTTTGATTCACACCCCCCACCACCACCAAATATGGGGGGGAAAAAGACATTTTAATGATTTGCAAGGGTGGGGAAAAAAAAATCTGAAAATGCACATAAACATGAAATATTAATTTTGGAAAGAGCTTTACACAAACATAAAAGCATTTAGCACAATGAGTGAATATGGAGATGACACTTGTTAATTTAACCGTGATAAACTTTCCGTTTGATGCCTTGGAGCATTTGCTACGGCAGCACGGGGACGTTGTGGAGAGTGGAAAAAGCCCAGGAGAAAAGAATCGACGCTGCTCGTTTTGTCTTTGTCCCAGTTTAAGACTGACACTCTCTCCAACTCTCTGTTGTCTGCTTTCCTTCTCTGTTCCTTTCCGCCTGTCCTCCGCCTGTGCTCTCTGAACACTTTGCTTCTCCTCCCTGAAGTTTTGCAAATTGCCTAGTTGCAGACATCCAGACCTCAATATCTCCATATTGCTGCCGTTACACACCATGATTTATTTAGCTGCCACTGATTAGAAGTGTCAAATGATACCAAACTCGAGCCTGGACCGCTTTCCCGCTGGACAGAACCTCCTGCTTTTTTTTTTTTTTTTGTCTTGTCCAGCATCGTAACAGCTGAATGGGAATCAAGCTGCCTTGAAATGCTGAGCAAAAACTTCTTTGCCAAGGGAGACTTCATAATCCAAATGAGTCTCCCTTGACATTTGACTGCGTTTGGTATGAATTTTTTTGCGCCACATTTTCATGGCGGACCCGACCTGAAAAGGGACGGGCGGGGGGTGGGGTGGGGGATGTAAGAAAGGGTGCAGAAGAACCTCACAAACATATTTCAACCATATTATAAACAACCGTGATAATCACAATTTCAGCAACAACCAGAACAGTCACCGAGCAAAATGAGCCTCCTGCTTTTATATCCACTCACTTCTCTTCCTGCAAATACGATATCTACCACTGGCTGTACTGAGTTGTTCTGTATGACACACACACGCACACACATACTGTAACTCACCTTATATTAAATTCAAGTAAAACCCGAGACCCTAATGAGGATAAGCGGCATAGAAAATGAATAAATGAATGTTAAAATTAAGATGAGACATTAGTGGATGTAGTAGAGAATGCGGTGCCATAAACACAAATTGGTCACATGAATGGCAAATCTTTAGGAGTTGGTTGATGACCTTTTCAATGTAAAGCGTATTTAACTGCTGTCAAATATAAGTGGTCACTATTTGATAGTTTTTCATTCAGGTTTAAATTTGAATGTTGACCTTTTTTTCTCATCACATACTAAACTATGTATTGTGCTGGCAGAAGCGCCCATAAGATGAACAAATTCTTTAAATCTTAGACTTTACATTTATAACTACACATTCAGGTACATTGTGATCTGTTTTTATCCAATTGAATGTAAAGAAAAGACATTTGTACAGATGCTATGCTACGGATCAGACTAAGTGTAGTAGTAAAACATTTGAAATCACAGTCATCAAGTGCAATTTGGAAAAATTTTTGTTAAATATTAGGCCTGTCAAAAGTAGCGCATAAACAGTGGTAACAAAATAGTTACATTACAATTGTTAACTAGTTAACACATGCACATCATGGCACGCCACACCTCTGCAGATGCAGGCACCGTGCGGCGTCTGACAGAGTCTGACGCCCTTTTACAACTTTATTTTGACCTAAACACATCGTCTCAGCATGTACAACAGCATGTACATGTACAGCATGTACTGTATGCATCTCCAACTCACAAACACGTCTCAAATTCTCCACCACATTCACGCAACGTGCATTCGTGGACCCTCGGAATGTCACAACATCTTCGTCACACCATAGTTTAGTCTAAATAAACAGAAAATCCAAGAAAAACAGTAAGTGGATATTTTATATCTGACACACAAAATAACTCTCTGTTGTTTGACATAATCAATAAACTCACTTATCGTTTCATGTAACACACAGAAATGATGGACACCTCCATGATTGTCACTTTTTCTCTGTGTTGGCGCATGACCTTACTAGCACTGTGCTATTTGTGCTGTCCAGGCTCTGTTCACACGGGGATGCGTTCAAGGCCCCTGCGTAACTTAACGTGGAAGTACAATTTGCACTCAAAACCTGGAAATCCACTTAAATTAGGTGGTGTCTTTAAACGCATCGTCTTATTGGTTACGGTCCTGGTTACGGTCCCAACACGGTTAAAGTGTGTTCAAAATGTTCTGCTACTATTAAAAAGACTATTGTTAGATTTTCAAAAATGTGCTATCCTTTAGCTTGAAGTACATTTTAGTTCAGCTGTTAATATTAGGGCTGACAACAAATTAAAATAGTTAAACGTGATTAATCAGGTTTTTGTCCATACCTAAATCATAATTAATCCTGTTTGATTGGCAAAGGAAATTCGTTTTTATCTGTAAAAAGAAGGGATGTACTTCTCTTTGTGGTAAACGATTCAATACGCAACTAAAAAAATAACTACATTAAAATGTATGTAAAGTAATATCTATTTTCTAAATATGGGCCATTATTTTATTCAAAAAAAATATACAGTTAGAAAACCCCCAGTTTTTGAATGTTTAATGCTAGCGGCGATTTTTCCCACTTTGTCTACAGTCCTTGAACACACCTTCACACACGCTGCACAGTTAGATACTTTACTCATCTTCAAGAGAAATTCACACAATTACTATACTGTATTTATACCATTTTGTTTGTACCTCATACTTCCTCCCAAATGCGGATACTACATGGGAACTCCAGGCAAGTACTGGTGAATGGTGGCTATGTATTCATTTTGCGCTTATAATTTAATGTTTTTCCTGTCATAGCTTTACACAATATATAATAAAAACAAAATAGATTGCTATAATGTACGCATGTTTCACTGATGTGTTGATGACTACCCAGTGTGTCACTAAGAATAGCTAATGTCCCATCATGGCAGAAGCCCCGCGGAGCTGTCCTCGGCTATGCCTGCCGATAACCAGCAGCTCGTACCCAAAGTTTAGCTCGCAGTTTGAAACAGAAAATCAGCCCAGAGATGGTTCGTATCTAACATAAAACACTTCTTAGTTGGGACATTTCAAAAAATACACTTGCAGCTTTCAAGGTCATGATCTACTTCCTCAAACTATGGCGTCGGCCCAGGGTCAAACTGGATGTGTGCACGTAAAAAAAAAAAAATAGCGTCGTTAAAGGAAACTTAAAGGAAGCACTAAGTAGTATGTCTATATAACCCTGTGCTGACATTTAGATTTTTGTTAATAAAGTGCTGTAAAAAGGGCATATTTCAAACATACATTAGTTGTAAATGGTGATTAATCATGATGAATTAATTTCATTCATTTTCAAATCATTTGACATGTTTGCTTAGAGAAATTGCTGCTTGTGAGTAAAAGCAATTTTAATTTATATTTGACGCTAATGAGGATAAGCGGTATAGAAACTGGATGGATGGATTTCTAGTAAATGTCCATGCAATAAGGTACGTCCTTGGACTGTTTTCCCTCAGCACAGTTGGAACCCTATTCTAGCAATTGTGCCTGATTGGTATTTTGCCAGAATGGTAATATGCGATAATGGTGCACACTCCGAATGTGTAAATGAGAAGGAACCATGACCCTAAAAATGTGGAAAAATTAAAATAAAATTAAACAATTATTGGTTCTATTTTGCGTGATCCCGTACCATATGGTGTGTAATCAAAACATGTACAGTATTTGAATGTCTTATCACCAATATTATACAAACTAGTGAAAGGTATTCTGAATAAACCACTAAAATACTATTAAATGCACATCATGTCTTGATCATTATGGCTTCCTGTTAACAAAATTGGAATGTCAACAACTGCATCGCAAGTGTGCTAAATTGGCATAGCACACACACCCACACACACACACACACACACACCTCTCTGCCGCCTCTTCCTCTTCTACCTTCTCTTCATCCTTACTCAGCCACAACGCAGTCAGACTGCTGCTGAGCAGGTGAGGAGAGACTCTTGACAACTTCCTTCCCAGACTCCCCGGGGACCGTGGCCAGGGTGAATCTTTTGTCATCCTAAAACAAGCTCAGGACTGCTGCTCCTCTTCTCTCGCCTGGAGTCTTGGAGCCACAGCCAGGAGAGAGGAACATAATTAAAGACATTTTATGTCAAGAGTCCCTTTCTAGAGGGGGCTCGAAGTAGGAGGGGAACGCAGGAGTGGAAAGAACAAGCAGGGGAGTAAGAAATGATGGGAGAAGTGAAAATAAAAATGTTGGGGAAAGGTGTTGTGAAGAGAGGAAAGGATGTGAGTTTCCATTCCCCCTCTTGCTGCTCCCCGTCTTCCGGCTCAATTAGCAAAGCAGCAGGTGCTCCCAGCAGCACAACACATACGCATGGTGGAAAAGCTGGAGCTTTCCTTTTCTTTTGGCTCTTTCTTGTGATGACCTGCAAATGTGATACTTCACACTCAGAATGGGTTCGATGCCCCCCCACCACCACTAATCTCAAAGGTGCTAATTTAACTTTAACCCCACCATATCCTTTCTTCTCTCACTCCATCTCTCCCATCACATTTTCCACCAGATGTCCTCGTTGAAGAGCAAGCTTAAGAAGCAGTCGACGGCAACGGGAAGTGGCGTGGCAAGGGCCTTCCTGAGAGCACAGGCCGCTCTGTTTGGATCCTACCGGGACGCCCTCCGATATAAGCCTGTAAGTTGGAGCCCAACAAGCTGTCTTGGGTGGTGTCAAACTAGCTCGACTTGTTGATTAAGCTTACTTGGCTTAATCCACACTGCAGCGTATGATGCCCAATTCGGACTTTTGGTTAAAATCCGATTTTTTTGATGTGGTCATTCACATTACCAAAAAAAATGGGACTTGTTAATGTGAATGCAAAGCATCCAGGAAGTGACCAAAGCATGACACCACACGCATTTCCGTGTATTGACAGAAGTAAAGATCGCTGCAGTCTGTGGTCTCCTTAATGCGTTTGTGGCCGTTTCTAGGATTTTGTGCAACGGGAGTCAATATTTTCTAAACTAAATGATTCTGCGCAAAATAAGAAGAGTGCAAGAATTTGTGCTATGGAAGTTTGTGGAGCGTGTGGGTGGTGAAAGATTACAGTGAGCCGCTTCACTGACACTTTTTACAAATAATTTTGGGACGAGAACATTTGTCTACATTGGTGAGTTCACACTGTTCACACTGACATGAAAATTCACATAGAGCTCACAAAAGAATCATTTGACCTGCGGATGTAAAACGGTCACTTCTGCCAAATTACACATGCACTTAGTTTTAAAGCATGTCCTGCAAATGCTGTTAAATACTCTCAAAGCGGGCCCTATGCTACATTTGGAGCCAGCCATCAACACCTGATCAATTGAAGCAGAGTAGGCGTGGGTAGTGGAGCGGAATCTGAGCGATGTGACCAAAAAGAAAAGAATGCAAATTTGCCATGTACAGAATTTAATCATTTTATTAACAGATTAATGTGCCCCACTGGGATCCAGTATAAGTTTAAAAGACCCTAAAATGAACAGACTAGGTGCCCTTTAATGTTGAGATGTTTTGCAGGTTCTGCTGCAGATTATTTGCCAATCTCAGGTAATTGTTCTGAAAAGATGAAACAAAAACACAGGATTTTTGAGCAGCACCCCTGCTGCACATCGGTCTGCCCAGTTTTAATGTAATATGACACACAGTGCAAAGGCGTGACACAAGCTTGATCAAGGAAAATTCCCCCGAAGGCTGACTCATGAATACTACAACAGTGGTGAACTGAATGCGATGAGAACAAAACACATTTAGGGGATATTTAGTATGCATGTCACATCGGTAAGTAATTAGTCAGGTAGAAGGATAACCAAGGACAACCAAATAAAAAATATTTATGTTATATTATAGATCAAATCATACATGGATGATCAAGATCCAGTGGACAAGCAGTACTGAAAATATGACACTCCTGTCCCTGTCCTGTGCTTCGATAGCGAGGTACACTTTCCCGGCCCAGCACAGTTGGAAGAGCTCGGCTTGGCCCGGTACAATTACCTATGCAACAGCAGCTTAGCGGGCCATGTTGTATAAAACAATGCGATTATTCTTCCCGCTAGTTATTAATGCCATCTACCACTTTTTGTAGTACTAATAATTAGGGGTGTCACAAGACAAAAGAAACAATATGACAATGTATTTGGAATCTACTACGTTACACACCCACCGGGACAAAGACTGTGTGACAGAAGGGCTCACTCCAATCATGCTATTGTTTTATGGAACAAACACGCCAAGGTGCTCAAACCAATACACAGAGTGAACCCCCTTCCTCCCTGTTTGGAGGCAGGAGGTCAGGAAAACAGACTCATGTACATGCCAATATACCAAAGCCGGAAAAATGACACCAACTTTTTTTTTTATCACACTGAAATTAAATCTGACCTAACGTTTCCGGTTTTAGGTTGGTTGGGATTACCAAAATTATTAAACGGGGAAGCCTGTCTTGTACACTAGAGAACACTGTCTCGACTGTGTATGTTGGTGGCAGCATCGCTTGTGGGGCTTGTTTTACTGCGGCCGTAACTGCTGCACTTCATAAAGCAGATGGCATCATGAAGAAAGAATATTATGTAGAAATATTGAAATAACATCTCAAGCCATCAGCCAGGAATGAACCTTGATGATTGATGAACCTGCTTGGTCTCAAATGCATCTTTTGTTTGGATGTTTATTTATTTTGACCTGTCTTGTGATTTGTAGCACTGTTTACTTTACTAATCCATGCACCAAACCTTTTTTTCAAAAAAATTTAATAATAAAGACAAAAAAGGAAAAAAAACATTGCCAGAAATGTGTTTCAGTCTTTGTATACTGTCTCTGTTATCGTACGGCCAAACATTGCGCTGAACAAACTAGTCCGCTTGCCCGTGTATAATTTCGGGTAATTGAGTGGCCAAAAAGAATTCCACGTGTTGGTCACATCTTTGTTACAAAACGTGCTTGGTAACCCAGCTGGACTCTCTCAACACCTTGACTGCGCCTAGAAATTCTGTCCATGAAGATTATGAACAGAATCGGTGACAAAGGGCAGCCTTGGCGGAGGCCAACGTTCACCGGAAACAAGCTTGACTTACTGCTGGCAATGCGAACCAGGCTCCTGCTTCGATTGTACAAGGACCGAATGGCACGTAGAAGCGGACCATCAATCCCGTACTCCCGGAGCACCCCCCACAGGACACCACGAGGGACACGGTCGAATGCCTTTTCCAGGTCCACAAAGCACATGTAGACTGGTTGGGCAAACTCCCACATACCCTCGAGTACCCTTGCAAGGGTGTAGAGCTGGTCCAGTGTTCCGCGACCGGGACGAAAACCACATTGCAGCTCCTCTAACCGAGGTTCGACTAACGGTCGTACCCTTCTCTCCAGCACCCTGGAGTAGACTTTCCCAGGAAGGCTGAGGAGTGTGATCCCCCTATAGTTGGAACACACCCTCCGGTCACCCTTTTTAAAAATGGGGACCACCACCCCGGTCTGCCAGTCCAGAGGTACTGTTCCTGACTTCCATGCAATGTTGTAGAGGCGTGTCAACCAACACAGTCCTCCAACATCCAGAGCCTTGAGAAATTCTGAGCGGAACTCGTCTACCCCCGGAGCCTTGCCACTGGGGAGTGATTTGACTACCCCAATTACCTCAGCCACGGTGATAGAACTGTCCACGTACGTATCCTCAGACTCTGCTTCCTCTATGGAAGGCATGTCAGTGGGATTGAGAATCAATGAGTGTTTGGTGCCAATTGCTCTACATTTTAGTCTCCATAACCCCTTTGAGGAAAAAACTAATTGCACATTGATACTTCATTTGCATACCAGGACAAAAAGTACTCCAGAATCACTTTCAAAATTGTACTTTTTTGCAGGATCTAACAGGACGTATGGACAAGCAGGAGAAAGCAGAAGCTGCAA
>QODF01000066.1:1272479-1310750 GCA_024372805.1 Oostethus manadensis
GGACGCAGGTCTGATGATACGACCACAAAGTCGATCATAGACCTGCGACCTAGGGTGTCCTGGTGCCAAGTGCACTTATGGACATCCTTATGTTCGAACATGGTGTTTGTTATGGACACACTGTAATTCGCACTGAAGTCTAGCAACAACACATCGCACGGGTTCAGGTCAGGGAGGCCGTTACTCCCAACCACGCCCCTCCAAGTCACACTTTCATTGCCCACATGGGCGTTGAAGTCTCCCAGCAGAACTATGGAGTCACCAGCTGGGGTGCTCTCCAGAACCCCTCTGATAGACTCCAAGAAGGCTGAGTACTCTGAACTGCCTTTCGGCGCATACGCACAAACCACAGTCAGGACCCTTTTCCCAGCCCTAAGGCGTAGGGAAATAACACTCTCGTTGACTGGGGATGACTTCAACACAGAGACTATATCTAGTCGGAATGTCTCTGCCTCTTCCACAAGCTCGGGCTCCTTCATCACCAGAGAAGTGACATTCAATGTCCCAAGAACCTGATTTGGCCGCTGAAGACCAGTTCGCCTGGACACCCGCCCTCGACCACTGCCCAAATCACAAAGCACCGGACCCTTATGCTTGCCCCTGCAGGTGGTGGGTCTGCTGGGGGGAGTTCCCGTGTGGCTTCTTTGGGCTAGGCCCGGCCAGGCCCTACGGTTGAAGACCTGGCCACCAGGCGCTCGCCTGCGAGCCCCTCCCCCAGGCCTGGCTCCAGGGTGAGGCCCCGGTATCCCACGTCCGGGCGAGGTGCGGTCACTCCTCTTGTTTTTCATCACAGGGGTCTTCTGAAACATTATTGAACTGAAGAAAGAAATTGAAGCCTTGTCCACACATAGCAGGGTATTTTTAGAAACGCATATTTATCCCTTTCCGTTAATGAAAAAAATTGTGTCCACTTGACCTCATATTTAAAAATAAAAACGCATCTTCACGTAACCGGATAAATGCATTGGGAGCCACAGTCATAAGCATGCCAATCTTGTAGGCAGCAACAGTTACTTCCGAAAACATGGCGCCCGGCTCGTTGTTGTGGACTGACAAGGAGGTAGGATTATTTATGAACCTTGATTTAGAATACAAAGTCAACAAGACGCAAGAAAACATCGTCAGTTCTGAAGGCATCCATGTTGTTTGTCATGTAAATACGGGTCGAGTTTGTGTCATCCTCGCATAAGTTCCGCAGGAAGTGACTTCTGGAAACGCAAACCTTCGGTTATTTGCGTCCATACCCAAACATACAACCTGAGTTTTCTCCAGATCCACACTTTGGCCGGAGGTTTTGAAAACCTTCGTTTTTAGAGCCGTATATGTGCGGACATACTGTATGTGGATGACAAAATCGGGAAAAAAACTTTGTTTTATGAGATACCCGCCTACCTGTGGACGGGGCATGAGTCTTCAGTACTGGTGAAACTGATGTTAAATGTGCATGCATCCATTTCACTCATTGTTTATATGTATGTTTGTCATTTCTGCACGGAAAACTACAAGTATTCTTTATAAAATGCATTTGGTGTTAATATTTTGGCTGTATGGAACACATTAATTGGATTTATATTATTTCTTACGGGAAAAACTGAATTTGTGTTTGTATGATGCGGTTATTGATTGACCTTTTGGAATGAATAAAAAAACAAACTGCGGTACTACTGTATTTGTTTTTGGTTTGCATGGATTTTAAACCAGAACCTTGGTCACTGTTTACACAGAAAAGGGAGCTGTAGTTGAATAAAAAACGTCCCAAAATATTTACCCTCAAAATCTCACTTAGGGTGCACCGACATCAATGTCAGTTACTAGACAGAGCCAGTTTGGAATGGAGGTAAGGGGTGAGTGCACATTTAAGGTGGGCCTGTCTGGAACAGTGAAATGTCAAAGGATCTGAGAAGACTCGGGATGTTCCTTTTGAAGATCTCTTTTAGCCACCTTTGGTGTTGGACTTGTGCACTAAGCCTTGCTACATCACTTTACTGTATCTTTTCTGCGTATCAGGTCTGAATCTGAGCGGAGTAAACTACAGCATGTCCTGTTTGACAAATAGCGAAGCCTTTGTTCCTTTGGCTTTGAAACTAATTGGACTTTGTGGACTCCCAGAGCTAAGATGCTACATTATTGATGCTGTCTTGCTTTTCTGAGATACAGACAGTATATGAACAAACTGCCTCCCCTCTGACACCGGCGCTCGCATGCAATGTTGTGTGTTTGTGTACAAGTACATGCAGTGATTTTCCACCGGTTTCTTGCTGACAGCATTTCTGCTGTCTCTGCTTAACATACATGCGCACATGCGAAGTTCAACGCGGTGTTACATCCTCAGTTGTGATATATATATACCCAGACACCATTCGGCCCATGGCTGTGATTCACAGGTGCATATGTCTTGACATAAGGAGGTGTGGATGCTTGGTGGGAGTCTTGCTGAGTTGTAAATGAAACAATTCTGGGAAATGCTAATGAGTAAAAAAGCAATCAGATGATTAGAAAAGCATTTGATTTTTTTAACGTAATAATAAAAAAAATAAACGTAAAAAAAAAAAAAGAAGGTGGCGTACATCGCTGTCACGTCTTTGTCAATAATCACGTCTTCAGTGAAGTTTCATTTATGACTTTCATTCAGCATGTATTTTGTTATTTTATGCATTTTGGAATTTAAACTATAATTGCAAAACTAGCAACATTTTTGGCTTTGTGAAACAGATTAATTGGATTTGCATTATTTCTAATGGGGGAAAATGAATTTGGTTAAAGTTCATTTTGGTTAGAGTTGGACCTACTGGAACAATCTTTACAAAATTATGAACTTCTGAATTATGAACTACAGTTACATCAGGGGTGTCTTTTTTTTTACTGAAATGTCAAAGGTTTATATTTTTTGAAACATTATTTTTTTTCCCCTATTGATTGGAGGCAATCGAAGCGTCCCCAGCTATTGGATCTATTTTCCACATGCTGGGAGTTTTTTTGTTTAATTATATTTCTACTATGTGCTGCGGCCAAATAAAAAGAAGAAAAAAAAGCGTCACGGCAGTTTGGACACCCCTGGTCTGAATGAAGACTGAAAGAAACGTTAGAAAAAGAAAAGAAAAAAAGAAAAGCTTTTTTTTACCTCAATCATTTCCAGCTTACGTTCTACCAGGTGTCCGTTACCTGCTTAGAGCGCCACAGGTGGCTAGAAGAAGAACCTGAAACAGATTTTCAAATGACATACTACACAAATGAAGCTATGTCGTGTGGGTGGGTGCTCGGCTGAGTGTGGGCCATCTTTTACCATAAAGCAGCTTTGTTTAACCCCTGGGTGTTGGGGAACGGGGTGCCAGTGCATCTTTATAAATGGCATAAAGTCTTTATATTATTAAAAATGACTGAAAGTTGGCATACACTCAAATCAAGCATAGGATACGTATGTACATTAGGTTCTTCGGCATTCAAGTTGCATACACAGCAACAGAAAATATGCATCACTTATATTCACATTTTCCTATATGCAATTAAATCTAGATGTAGTTATCCACAGGACAATATTAGCGTTAAAATGCATATTCACTGAATACATTTGTTTATTTTGCTGTAAGTTGTGTTAAGAAATAATGTCATAACTAGTGTGACGAGATGAAAAAAGTTGACAAAATTTCTAATTTGGAGAAAAGCTGTATCACGAGAACAGGGCAGCCAGAAGCCGCCGAGGCTGTGAACCGTGGCATTGCTACTATGAATGGTAAGAAATGAAGTGGCAGCGTTGGAAGTCCACATTAAGTGTTTCACGCACACCTTGCAATCCAACCTACCTTGGTGTTCGCAGCGTCAGTGAGTGACGTGTGGCTGTTTTTTCCACAGTTGCTTGATTTTTAGATCCACCCACGTAGATGTTTGGCTGTTTTTAGAACACATTTAGAAGGTCGTAAACAGCTTTCCCGTGCTCTAACTACCAAAATATTTGATTATAAATAAGGAATCCTACTTGTGGAAATAATTCATCATGGTCGGGTCTGGAACCCATTACTGCCGATAAACAAGGGATTACTGTACACCATTTCTGGCAACAAGGTTGAATATTCACATGAATATGGACACCTTATTGAGTCAGTGGTGAGATGTGGTATTACTGTTATATTACTAAACTACCACATAAAATGTCTTTTCTAAATAGATACTCAGCTTCACTGGTTAGGTCTACACAGCCCTAATCAGACTTTTCCCAGCATACTGCTCAGTTTTGTTTTGCTGCAGTTAGGCCTCAGGCTACAGCAGCCAGATGGAGCCTGGAAAAATGATTAAACTCTCCTTTGTGAGAGAATAGGCCTTGAAAAGTTTTTTTTTTCACGATGTAAATGGAGCGTTATTCTTGTGATGTAATTTGGGCCACCGCGATCATCCGCCCCTCCCTGAAAATGGGGTTAGTCTCCTGTGTTGTTGTTTTTTATGTGCCACACTGCGCTCATAGCCAGACCACCAGACAACATGCATTGTTGTACACACAGAAGAATTTAGAGCATCATTGCAGTATGCAAGAATTATGTTAATTATGAGAAAGCATGTATTGAAAATGACTTGGGGCTCGGTGTGATTGGCCTGCAGTGGAGTTGTTGTCATCCTCTGTGTCTACAGCTCACAGGCCGACAGACATGATGTAAGAAAAAGTAATAACGTGTTCATGTGGAGCACTCTGGGATGTACTGGGACTGCATACACTCTACCAAGGGAACTTTCTTTTTCTCTTTTCTCTCTTCCTTTTTCCTCTTTCCGTCATGTCCCCTCTGCCATTTTTTCTTCTTGTCCCACTAATGAAGAAATGTGGTGAAATAGTTCCTTATTTAGAAGAGCTTTTTTAAAGCCTCCAACAGACACTGTGTGAATTTCCCAGGCTATTTCTCATATTGTAAAAAGCGTTCTTCTTCCTGTTGCTCATTTCTAATTTAATTAGATTGTGTTTGAAATCAATAGTCTAGTCATTGTTCATTAAAGTATTTTTCAAATATGGACTCAACAGGGGGAGCCAATAACATTCTGCGAGGAGAGCTTTGTGAACCATCGTTCAAGCACCATGAGGAACTTTTTGTCCATGGCTGTCAACCTGCAGCTTTTTAAGCAGGTACAACCTCTATGTGTGTGTTAGTGTGAGTGTGCATGTCTTTTTGTGTCCTTCCCCCTCCTCTCATACAGTTACCTTCATTTAAGCACGGCTGCCAAATAGGTTTTGTAAAATGTGCCACCTTTGCTGTGGATGGAGATTCCAATAGCGCGACAAAACAGAAGTCAACAGAAAACATATTTGCTAGTTTTTAGTTTACGCAACGATTCATGGACACCAAAGAACAGATGGGTGGTACCATTATGATTTTGAGTGAGTCGAAATGGGAAAAATTAATTCTTCTAACCAGATCTTTATCCAAATCCTCCTTTCAAATGTAATAGGGTCATCAATCATTTTGACGCAGAATACCAGTAAATAAAGTGACAGACACAATTAGCAGGATTACCCCAAAAAATACAAAACCGATTTCAACCTACTTTGTAGAGAACCTGGATAAAAGGGCTATTACAGAAATGTAATCTTATCCCTGTTAGGTTTCTCTTTCATGAACTCGGAAGTACAGACAAACAAAAGTCATCTGATAAAGTTTTTGTACCAATTCGGCTTAACAATTTATAATTCCTTCACCTCGCAAGTGTGGCATATCCAGGTAGTGATTAGACGACATGATTATTGCAAAGGTGTGCTTTAGGTTGGCCACAATAATAAAGGACCACTCCAAAAGGTATCGGGGAGGAGGTCGGTCAAGATATCATCTCCAGTCGTTTTCCACTTGTCTTAGTTAGGTAAGTCTCCGTTTTTTAGACAAAAATGCAGTACGTAGAAGATTGTGTGCTCAGCAAACTATATGTGCTGAGCTGGTGTTTGCTGGTCAAATTTCAACATTTCTGAGAGTGATGGGAAACAGTGGAGACAGAAGCCTGGGATCATCTATGGTTTTTTGACCTTATGAAAATGTTTACAGTGCTTATCTTTGCATACAGTCCTGCCAGTGCAAGGTTTTTAATTCAGAAAAATTCAAATTCACCGCGGAATGTATTCCACTGCGGTTGTGGCTGTGTTTATGTGCGTGCATCTTGTGCGTACAGGTATCCTTAATTCATGTGAGGCTGCACAAGTTTTTCTTCCAATCACTGATGTATACTTAATGTTTCCCACCCCCCCCCCCCCCCCCCAAATCCCTTCTGCCATACTAAACTTAGCCATTTCTGAGCCAAGTGGAAAGAGACCTCTGCTAAGAAGAACATTTGTTTTCACCCCTTGAACTTCTCTTTGTGATCTCTGACCCGTGATAGTGGTGTGATTTACCCCCCAGAGTACAACACAGCAGCCCTCAATCAGCCTTTTGTTTCTCGGGACACTGTGCTCCATCTTTAATTTTCCCAGGCAGAGCAGATAGTGAGCAGCAGTTCAAAGCCTCCTCCCGACTGGCTCCTGCCTCCGCGCTAACGTTGGGAAACGGGCCCTTATCGCCTCTCTTGCATGGGGGATGGGTTGGGCTTATCTCCCCCACTCCTCTTTCGGCGGAGATGCCAGTGGCGTGCGCGAGCTCTCCTCTGGCCATGACCCATATCTGCTCTGAAAATATTTAATGTGTGTAACACTCAACCTGTGTGGCTTAAAGTCAGATCTTCAGGAAGTCTCTGGGAACTGCCTACATTGCTACAGTGGAAAAGATTTTAATCAGAGAGGACAAAAGTTGTGAAAAATAGCTTTCTTACTTCCATGGAGAAGTCATGCTGTTTCCCAATTAGACTGTCACCAGCAAGGAAACAACACATTTTGATTAAAAATGTATTTCATACGCATTTATCGCATGTGACATTGGCGCCAGTTTGGTGACGAATGAGCATAATTCAGTGTCAATGCCGAAGCAGCCACATATAAATTGAATTGACACCTCACTCCACTAAAAGTAGCTGCACGGTGTTGACCTCTGATTTATTCATTTGTTTAATTAAGTCTAGCGATACGGGGGGTGACGATCTTGTTTTGGTGAGTAGGTGAACATCAGTGTGTAGCTATTTTATGTAGTAATGTTCTGTAATTTGGGGAACAAACCAGTAATGTTAATTAATAATTAACCAAACAAGATACTGTCTCAGAATAGAAATTAATTTGAATTTGAATACCTCTTTAGCAGAATGATGTGCCATTGCTGTATCATATATCTCTCAAATGTATTTATACCAGGCAATGCACAGAAATGAGAATACCCCATGGTGTGTTTTTGACTTGTTTGATGAGCCCAGCTGATAATTTACAGCAGAGCTGCCAGCACCTCTGTATAACAGGAATGGGTAAATGAAGCCATGAATTGATTCATTCGTAATTAAATGCCCATCAATCTATCTTTCGGGTGTAATATGTACCGCATGTTCTGTCTCAGTATCATTTGCTGACACGTTTCTATTCTTATAATGATGGCGCTGCTCACACCTCAACAGGCTGTCACTTTTTAGAACAGTCAAAGATTGGCATCATTCCTATTAACCAGTTATACACACACACAATTCACCCACACACACATAGTCTGTGAGGACAGAGTCAATGAACTCTTCCTAAGAATGATGAAATGAAGCCACACACAGTCGTATTGAGTGTGCAAAGGGACATCTGCCAGGAGCCTCTGTTCACACAACTTGTGGCGCATCAGTCCTTAATCATCCATCAGCCTGGGACACGCTAACAAAATGATCATATATCTTTTTCATTTCACAGCTGTGAACATTTGGAATGCACTGGGGCAATTGAACGAACAAAGCATTTAAAAATAAACCCATATGCCAGCATCAGGGTACAGTAAATCCCTGCTTTTCCCATCCCAGGACCACCAGCAAAAGGCGAGTCCATGACTTGTCGATATGCCCATTAGGATGTTGATGTTCTCCACCGATTTCAGGTCAACATTTGCAATAAAAGTGACTGCTGTAATAATTTGATTAGGTTCAGCTACAGAATCCTCCTTTTCTCTCTTCAATTGCCATTGTTCACTCACGACAAAAATCCAGAATCAGGCCCTAAATATTCCTCACACACCTATTAAACACATTTAAAGTATAACATGTGTCACTGATGATCCACGCTGCTTGCCACTTACGATTTACGATCATATATTAACTTGTGTTCACCTCGCAGCAAATTTTGGGGCAGGATTGAAAACTGTGGGCATGACAGTACGTGAAAGTGGTGGATGTATGGTACATTTTACAGGTTGTCACGTATTTATAAAGTATTACCGGCTTATGTGTGAAATGTGTTTTCTGCAGAAAAAAACTGCTATTTTCTTACATTTTTTGAAAAAACGTAGACATTTTTTTTTTCAAATCTAATATTGACAAAAATGCGGAATCGTAAATGTGCAGGGTTCCACTGTACATACAGGTATGTATGTATGCAAGCTGCATTACCAAGTAAATGAAATAAAATAGTTACAACTGTTGACAACATCCAATGCTGTGCCATTTCCACGGTTTACTATTGAGGGTTCTTGTTACCAAATTGACCGTCATTTTTGTGTTTGTATTATCTACTGTAAGTGTTTTGTGTCCAATGATTGTTAACCAGTGTGTCTAATTAATTCCCACAACGAGTCAGTTAATCAGCCTGAGTGAGATTAGTGGCAACTTTGGCTAGGTGATGATTTGGGTTGATTATTTGCACTAATTGGAGCAGCCATGTAGCAGCGCTGTCTCTCACCTCTCATTAAAACCATCCACTGACGAGCCTCCAGCCCTTCTGACCAGAGGAGTAGTATAGCTTGCTTGTTAGCAGCAAATCCCAGAGGACACGCAACCAAAAAACAACCTATGGTCTTGTTGCACGACTCTCTTGCAAAGATGAACAAATAATGACTGCACTGTTGAAACACAACTATTAGTAGGATGCTCACATGTAAAAAATGTAACATTTCTATTTTTGTTTTGTGTAAAAAAGGATGGCACTGTATGTCCATTTATTTTTCTTTACATGTAAGTGCAGACAAAAGTTAAATTTCTTACTTTTATCACATAAAAAAAACCAAAACATTTCAAAATACATGCTTTTTGTTAAAAAGTGAAAATATGTATGTGTGTATGTTGCCTCAACATTCCTGGTACTATCTGCTGAGAGCCATAGTTATCATTATGAAACTATTATTAATAAATAGAAATCAACATATCCTAGTCTTTGAGGTTACATTTGGTATGTCAGAATATTGAACTATAACTCATTCCTGATCCTGTCTATCCTGGTCACACCCAAATATATATATATATATGTATCATGTCCCTCATATAGAGGGTTGTTTTCAGGAAGGGCAATCGACTTGCCAAATCAAAACATGCGAATCAAACAGAACAAAATGATTCGCTGTGGCGAGCCCTTATGGGATAAGGCGGGATAAGCCGAAAGGAAAAGAAGAAGTCTTTCTTTGCTGATTGGCTGTGAGAAGTCACATAGTTTAGTGCCTTATTGTATTGTTGCATTATTGCCACCTAAGTCCTTAGTTGAAAGGATCATGCTCTTTATGCTCTCTTGGAGTCCAGGGCAAGCTATCCTTCTCTGAGAAATCGTGATTCAAATTTTTTGTGTATTCTCACAAACATGAAAATATGACATTATTTGATTAGGGTGATGTAATGTTATATGGTCACCAAACATCCAACACCTACAGTATATATGCAGAAAATAATAGGAAATTACTCTGTGTTGTATTGAGGGTCACCTTCTAATGTTCAAAACAAAAATATTTTTTGTTCAATGAGTTATGGGTATTTTGAGATACTGATGTGTCACATCATACCATGATCCTATCTCTTCTTATGTGAAGGTCTGCTTTTTAAACACTTTTCCACAGATTTTTGCTATTGTGTTAAGTTTGTAAGGCTTTTCCTTTCACATGCACTTGTTGGTTCCCCTGAAATATAGCGCTGTCTTGGCACTTTCATTCCTAAAAAGAGCGGAAATGAAACGTCCTCATGTCTCAGTGTGTAGCATGTAGTCTGCAGCACTAATCCCTCACCTGCTCCATATTACCCAATCCCTATTACCTGCAAAGCATCTAATCTTTGCCTTGTTACTTCCGTCAGCCAAGATGAATAACTCCCCACTGTTTGACATCGTGTGTGTGTGTGTATGTGACTTTAAGCATGCCCCCCTTCCTTAATAAAGCAGTTGTAATTCATGTTTGTAGTTCATCGATGGACGCCTGGCTAAATTGAACGCAGGCCGCGGCTTCACTGACGTGTTTGAAGACGAGATCACAGAGGGGGGCTTCTGTGGAAGTGAGTAGTGCCAGACCTGTCCATCAATTAGTCACATTGGATTAAATCACCTTATTTCAGGCAATAAATGGAAATGATTGTGCTCAAGAAAAATGGAAGTGACTAAAACGAGTCTTAAAGTCAGGTCTTCATTCGTTTATTTTCTACTGTTTACCCCAGGGGTGCCCACACTTTTTCAGCTTGCATGATACTTTTTAAGTGACCCAAATATCTACCTCCTACTGTTAACACTATATAACAATATATACACTATACCGAGTACTGAACTTTAGTATATTTATTCAATTCATGTACATTGCACATTTCCATCAGGGCTGCATACACGTTTCAGGAAGTTAAAATGATCTACCTCTTACAATAAAACTTATAAACCCTAATCCGGTAAACATTGAAACTACTATGTTAATTATAAGTATTTCGCGTTTACAGTTTCAAAGTTTAGAGGTCATTTAAAACGTTTATCATTGAATAATTTAATAATAAACATAGCTATAAACATAGCAATAAACATAATTCATAGAAACCTAATTCCTCAATTGTTATTATCTCAGTAATATGTAAAGACAAAATGGCTCTGTAGTGTTTATTACACACATTGTTTATGTATCACGTCCAGGTAGCATTTGTTATGAGACATTACAGATATGCAGGAAATGAAATTGATTATGCAAAATACAATGCAGTTGAAGTCAAGGCAAATATATTTAAAAAGTGTCAGCAATGGCCATATTTTGCTAATTTGTCACACTCTTAAGTGTAGAAAACACATTTCTATAAAGGCATTCAGGATGCGACTACATAACTAATCGCTACATATATATACTATATACTGTATATACACAGTATGTATATGTATATATACAGTATGTATATATACATATATATATGTATATATACATATATGTATATATATGTATATGTGTGTGTATATATTTATATATATATATATATATATATATATATATATATGTGTGTGTATATATATATATATATATATATATATACAGATTTGAGTCATATCCAGTCATTTTGTACAAATAATGTAAAAAATACATAAATGCACCTGCACTTGAGTAAATGATTTGTGATTTATTCAACTGTACATAGGTATATCACAAAGTTCATTTGTGAATGTGTGCCTCTCCCGTGGGTTGGAGGATTACTAAAGCCCGTCTTTGTCAGCTCTTATGTGATCACAAAACATTTCTGTTCATACACTGATGAGCAGTTTTAGATCAGAACTAATGAACTTTTATTAATATTGACATCAAAGCCATCATCACACTTTGAACAAGACCTTAAAGTGACACTTAAGTCACTTTAAAATCCAAGCAAATCACCACTTTTCAAGGTGTGTTAGCTATATTGATAGTTGATGTGCTTTTTCAAGACGATATCCTGCTGAAAAAGCAATACAAAGGTTGCTTGAAATGTGCCTAGATGTGGCAAAAGGCGATTGACGGAACAAATGAAAAATGTTGACAGGAATGGGTATGATTACAAGGAGAGACATCAGATGTTTGAGAAGGAAGCAAATCCCGCAGGAATATTCAAACATTCGGATCCAAACACCTCAGCTTTGAGTTGTAATAACATGAAAACAGCAACAAGCAAACAAAAAAAAGAAATAGAACGTCCCAAAGCACTTTTATTAGGGAGTCAGCCAAAATATCTCTGATATATCTTTTTTTTTTTAAGACTCCTTATAACATTATTGTCCAATAATACTTACCATGTCACAATAAAGTTTTTCCCAGAGCAAAAAAAAAGTATTTATTTATTTTTTTATTTTACAGCAGAAGTATCCAGGTGCTGCTCAGTAAATTAGAATATGACCAAAAAGGTGTGTTTTTTTGGGTAATTTCATTCAAAAAGTCAAACTTATACATTATATACATTCATTACACACAAACTGATATATTTCAAATGTTTATTGATTTTAATTTTGAAAATCACATATTAAGTATCTCAGAAAACTGGATTATTATTTATGACCAATAAAAAAAAATGATTTTAGAAATGTTGGCCAAATGAAAAGTATGAACAGCACTTAGTACTTGGTCTGGGATTATTTTGCCTGAATTACAGCAGCAATATGGCATGGCATGGAGTGGATCCGTCTGTAGTGTTATGAGAGTGTTAAGCTCTTCAGCATTGTCTGGTCTGGTGTATTGTATTTTCCACCCGACAATACACCATTGATTTTTTTTATGGGGTTGAGGTCAGGCAAGTTTGCTAGAACAGGGTTACCTGGTCCTTATCCAGGTACTAGTAGTTTTGGCACTGAGTACAGGTGCCAAGTCCTGTTGGAAAATGAAATGTCCAACAGTTTTGTCAGCAGCGGGAAGGATGAGGTGCTCTCTAACTTTCTGGGAGATGGCTGCACTGACCTGGGTCCTCAGAAAACACAGCGGACCGACACCAGCAGATGACATGGCACCTCAAACCATGATTGTGGAAACTTTACACTGGACCTCAAGCAGGCAGATTCTGTGCTCTCATCCCCTGGACTCTGGGACTTTGATTTCCAAACTGATGTGAAATCCTCCTTTATTGATCATAAGTAATTTTGTAGTGTTCTGAGATACTGAATTTGGGATTTTCTTTAGTTTTCAGTCATAATCATCGAAATGAAAAGAAATAAACATTTTAAATATATCAACCTGTGTGCAATGACTGTATATAACATACAAGTTTCACTTTTTGAATGAATTTACTGAAACAAATCAAGGTTTTGGTCATATTCTAATTTATTGAACACCACCAAAAATGTGTCTTTTTGGATATTTTGTGTGTGTGTGTGTGTGTGTATACAGGGTGATTGAAAAGTAGCTCCCTATTAAGTAATTGTGATTTATTTCTGAAGACATGAACATGAGAAGAAAGTGTATTTCATGGAGTTTTATTTAAAATTCCATATGGACGGTTTCTCAAGCCGCCTGGGAACCGCATTAACTGATTTCACAAGGAACACTTGTGGGGCGAAGACGCCCTTCGAGTTCTTGCAACGGCGTGGGTTTGGTAGAATAAACTTGCCGATACATGATAGAACATACACAACAAATTTAGAAAAATATTACAACATATGAATACATTTAAGAATTACTTTTCAATCACCATGTGTATATATATATATATATATTGCATATCCCTATGTTCATATTTTTGATATTAATATTTGGAAATGTTAATATTTTGCATGATCTTACCTGTGAATGAGTGAAGGAATGATTGCTGTGTTTGAATCTTCCCCTCAGGCAACTCAAGGTCCTATCAGCAGTGGATGTACACAGTAAAGGTATTCACATACGTTGGCTTTAAGACTATATGCTGTACTGTAAGTCTCCTCTTCACCTTTCACTCCATATTTTTAAACTTCATTAAAACACGGGCAGCCTGGATGTCCGTCCGCGTGCAGCTGCGGTGCATTTTGGGAAGTGTGAAGCAGCGCGTGCAGCAGGACAGTGGAGACAGAAGTGATTTGACATGACGGGACGTCCGCGGACATGACGTGTTGATCTGGCAGCAAACATCGACGTTAGTGCGTTAAACCGAGGCAGGAACATAGATCTCCCTCCTTCAACTCTCTGTTCCTCAATGGCTGTCTTTCTTTATCGCCCTCCTTCTCTTTTTCTCTGTCACCCCCCCCTCTCCCTCCCAATCCAATCTGTCTCGTTCTCTCACTCACTACACTGACTCTCACTCTCCCCCCGCCGTCAGCCAGGACTGAATTAGTTCTCTAGAGTGCTCTTCAAAGGTTTGTTAAAGTTCACATTTCCTGACTGACAGGGATCTATAAGAGGGGCCTTCACCTCGGCCCTCCTCCTCCTCCTCGTCTGCTGACTTCTGAAACGCTGTCTGCCATTTCCTCCTATTTAGCTGTTTAGCCAGCGCTTTGTGCTCTCACTGAAGACCAAAACGGGAGCGAGGCGGGACGCGGCAGAAGACGCGCAGTGAGAGATATCGGCTTCCAAAATGTCAGTCTGCAGTCCTCAAAGCGCAAATCAATCAAGTTTGGTCCCTTCTATCTGCCGCTGCTAAATAAAAACCTCCATAACGCCTTGAAACATGACGGAGTGATTGATACCAGCAAGTGTCATGGCTGTTCACGCAGGTTGTGTTGCAGCGCTATTTACAGCTGCTGGCTTTGATATTGAAAATGGTCTCTGTTTGGGTCAGTTGACAAGCCGTGAAGCAATGATTTCTATCCACTTTGCTTTTAAATGCCAAGTTATCTCAGTGTCAACCGTGTGGTCACAAGTCAAATGGCGCTAGAACTAACAGAACACTACAAACTGGACTGTGTGATGCTTGAGGTGCGGATATCCAAAAATAGTGGCTGTCCTGGAATGCTCTTAAAGTTTGTGAAATACATTTGTAAATAAACGCTACCTGTAGTCTTAAACTCCAATTCTACTTCCCGTTCATCCGTTTTCTGTGCCGCCCAGCGTACCCGCAACTCTGGACTGGTTTCCGGCCAATCACAAGACATTGGCATATAATTGTAATATTGTTTAATTAGTAGACGCAACTATAATAAATAAAATAGTAATAATAACATACCTCCTCCCCTACTTGTAGTTAAGTAAACAAAGTTTTAAGCCAAAATGAAGCATAGTTAAAATTACAAGACGTTCTAGACAGAGTGTGAGACACACACAGAAACTCTCAAATGAACAACACAAGAGGCTGGCTGGTTCACCAATATTAAAAAGTCAATATCAATATGGCAGCGACTGATCCATATTTTACCATTGACAGCTTTTCCTTTGTGTAGAATGACTCCATATTGCTGTTTTACCACACCTAACTACTTTTGATATGATCACAAATGTTGGGAACATATTGTTAATACTTCATGCATAATGCATACAGTAAGTTGCTCCAGCCCACCCGTGACCCTAATAAGGATATAACAATAAGAAAATGGATACATGAATTTATCACTTTATCACAGTCTGCTCTCGGATTTGAGAATGACTGTTTTTTTCTTTTTGCACACAGAGAGGAGGAGCGCTTATCAATACAGCAGTGACAAAGGTGAAGCTCTTACAAAAACGACAAAACACTCATCTTAACGTACTGTAGAATCTTTTTTAACTGTACATTGGCATTTTATTGTATTGCACATTTCATTGTTGTTGCTTATTTGGATTATCACTTTATTATTATTATAACCAAATGTATATTTTTTTTTTTCCCGTGTTCCTGTGTCGACCGTGCAAGCAAATGTGTTGTGTTTTGCATATTCCTGGCCATAAACATTACTCTGATGTGCATCCATGTTTAGTAGCACAGTAAGAAAATGGAAATCATGTTGGTTAGAAAAAGAACACTCAAAGGTTAAAAGCCATGCTGTGATTGGATGAAATAAGTCAGTCCGTACTTGGGACGCTTTAAGCTATACAAATGGGGTCAAGGTGATGTATAATACACAAGGTGCCGTTTAATGTGAGTATGTCACAGCAAAATTAGAGGAAAATAAAAATGCAACCGCGTTTGTATTGATAATCTGTATGTATTGCGTGTTTCCTCGCAGGCCAAAAGTCACGCCAAGCGGGGCATCCGGGACATAAAGGGCCGACTGAAAGCGCGGGTGAGCAGCAGCACGGACCTTCACACCCATACAAGCTTGCATCCGCACACGCAACCCTGTTGAGGAAAACACACACACGCAAACATGTCCTCTGTAAAAGGCGGAAAGGAAAGGCTGCTTTACATGGCGCGTGTGATTCCTGCGCAGGACTCTTTAATGACTGCTGAAGCCTGCTCAGCGCTTTGTTCATGCCTGTACATTTTTAACCAACGCCCCTCTGGCTATGGCCTGTCATGTCACCCGAGCCCCAGCCCCTCTTCCCCCTTTATTGTCTGCATATTTCATCAGCGAGCCTGTGATTCCCTCAAAGCTAATGGAACGAGGTGTATGTTTCCATAAGCCTGCTGGGTTTGATAAGGCAAAAGCAGTTTGATCTGTCAGTAGGAAACTGAGTAAAGGGGGCACAGATGATGAGCAAGATGCAGCCCTCTGCTAAACACGCATGCTTGTAAACGGCAAATGGAAATGTCTTTTAATTTAGGGTTTGCAAATAAGATATTTCTCGTGCTGTTAGAAGTCGGCTAAAATCATTCGCTTCTTATAAGACATTGCTGCCAGATGCAAATGAACACGGAAGATTTACCCAGCATACACTGACGTTTTAAACTATGAATAGCCATGTTAGTGAGTGTAGGTCAGGGTCATTCGTGTCATCAAGTCACTGAAGTTAGTCGTTCTATATCGTCACCTTTTAATACCAGAATTGAATGTACTATTTCATGGCAGGCACATGTAATACATGGGAAATTGTCAGCAATAAAGGGCCAATTTACCTTTTTTTTCTTCTGTCAAGGCAAACAAGGCAAGGCAGGTTTATTTATAAAGCACAAGGTAATATGGTATAAGGCATAAGGTAATGCACAGTGCTTTACAGAAAAGAAGGCTAAAATTACTCCATAAACTCATTCTACAAAACATAAAATTATTCTAAAATCATTACAGAAAATTCATTAAATCATTGCTTAAAGCCATCAAAGTAAAAGGTAATTAAACATGAGGAGTCCAGAAAAAAATTGTTAAAATAATAGATACATAAAAAGAAATACATACTTGCACGGTTCAAATAAATGTCGCTTTTTTAAAATGAGTTTTGCATTTGTACCGGGTGTACGATAACGTAGTGGATGTTAAGTGCAGTGGTAGCCTTGCTGCCAGAAAATGAGAAAACGTAAAAGTGGTTCCAGTTCGTTTAACGTGTGCTTGGAGTCCCGCACGCCATCTTTAACGGCAAACAAAAAAGTCAAAAATCCGGCATGACGTAACTGATTCGTCACCAGAACAAGAACAATTGCCAAACCTAGTGTGCTCAGTTCAGAAAAGGATTTGTTTGCTTATGAAGTATGGGAGGTTTTAGAGCACGGCCTGCGTGAGATTTCTTACGTTTTAATAACTTGTACACCAACACAAAAAATCATATTTATCTTGCCCATTTCTCCCTCGCAGGAGGAAGAGGAAGAGCGGCTAACAGTCTGTGCAGGGTCCCCCACTAGCACCAAGAGCCTGTCTCCAAGGCGACTACAGAGAATGAGACTGGTATGACACACACACACACACACACACACCAGGAAGTTAGTTAACTACTGCTGCACTGATCATGCCAGAGCTTGACCGTCATGGATCAGACGTCCACCTCCGCGCTCCTCTCGTTGCTTTCCTTTCCCTTTCTCCCAACACTCATTATTTTACCTTGCCCTTTCCCGAGTAGCACCTCTTACAAGTATACTTTGTCAGCGCGCCAGCTGTCATCATAAGCATTTTATTTCTTTCAACACGCTCCTGTCGTACAGTACGTGCAACAAACACTCTCTGCTGGTCAGCATTTCCTCAGAAAGACTTGCATGTGCCCCATACATGGAGTGTGTTCATACACACACTGTAAGGTAAGGTTAACTGTTGGGTTCATGTAAACATTCACTTTTCAAGTTGAAGGGACTTCGGTGATTGAATCTGTGCACGTCTGGACAGTACTTAACACATGCATGCATCCTCAGGGATACATACATTTACTTCCCGTTATTATACTCCAATGTGACAACTTCCATTTTTGACATAATGCCTGCATGCGCACCGTGACATTTTGGTCACGCTCATGTAAGATTTTGATTAGGAGAGATTGTGCAGTCCCTAATTAGCATTGTGTGTCCAGTGTGTGCGCGACCAAGCTGCGAATTCTTAGCCCACAAGAAGGTGCGAAGGCCTGAGGGAGGGAGGGAAAGCAGAGGAACGGCAATTAGGGCTTTTTCCAAAGGCCTCCTCCTCGGTCACCCTCCACCAGCTAGTACACACACACACACACAGACACACCAAGGATGTACACAGATTAACAGTTAACATACACACACCTCCAAACATGCACACACCGTGTTACGGATACACACTCTCTCACACACGTGTCCGCGCCATTAGGGGCTGCTCATTGCCACGGTAACGGGCCCCTAGAGACCATTGGAGGAGGGTCACATAGGACCCAGGAGTGCATGTCCCACAGCTGTTTGTGTGTTTTTACATTGTCCAGCAGTACATCCTCATCACCCGCCGAAGACATACTATAACCTTTGTCCTTGGATTTCTACTTCTTTTTAGGCTGGGTGGTTGCTTTCCTTCTTTCTCTCTATCATATAAGACAGATTAGTCATTACTGTATGATCATAATAATAAAAAAAAACTCTTTATACAACATGCAAGCTTTTTTTTAAAGGTCATAGCATGTGTACTTTCCCTACACGGTATAGAGTTATTACTCAAAACACATTCTGTATTACTATATGGCTATCTTATGTATATTTCTCTCTCCTCCTGCTGCATGTTTTGCCTTCACCTTACTGTAAGGTTTTGATACTATTGTTCTCTCTGGGCCGGATGTTCATTTGCCAGAAACGGACCACAATCGGAATAAGATGACTAAATAAAGGTTAAGTGTTGCAGGTAACAAAAAAAGGAAAATAGTACCTGCTAGGGGCAATGTCCCCCGACCATAAAAATAGTCACTTGCTGGCACACACAAAAACAATAATCCACTTGCTATAAATGTTAAAAAAGGCCTAAATTATTCATACATGTAGTGCCATTTATTAATTATTATTATTATGTAATTTATTATTAGCAGAAAGAGAAAGTTGTGTGAGCAATATTAATGAAAAATATGCTCTTTATCACCCATTTGTAAAGGATCCGGCAATTTCGACAATATAATGCATATAATCTAGAGCAGTGATTTTTAACAGGTAGGTAGGCACCCAAAAATGTCAGTTTGTAATATACAACTGATGATTCAAGCAAAATTAATCCATATTTCAGTCATATTCATCACACAGTTATAAGTGAAATATCTGAGTTGTGGTCGTAATTAGTGCAATTTTGAGATTTAATTCTAATCTGTGCATTATTTGCTTGCATGTACCTCCTCATTTCCTTAATAAAATGTCCCGGTAAATTCCATTAAAATACACTTTTGGCATGCAATTGTTAAGTTTGTAAACACTTAAAACGATGACTTATAATTTTTTTAAAACAACAACAACAAATAAATATGCTTTGAATAACTTAAATAAAAGTGCTTTGGGACTTAATGACTGTTGGAGAATGCGGGTCCCGGTTTGAGACCATTTAAGAACTCCTGATCTAAAACATTAATTCACTTTTAATTTGAAGCACTGTATTGGCTAAGAAAATACCCATTTAGTAAATAGAAAATAACTTCAAATGTAAATAATGGGCCTTAACTGCATGTACATAACTCACTGTTTACAGTTGCATTACCAAAAAAAGGTTATGACATTTTTATTTTCTGTCTGTTTCTTGGACAAAATGGCCCACAAAGAGATCATTCACCTGCCGTGTGACCTGAAACGCATCCAGCAGCAACCAAACCTTGCAAAATGCGATGTGATGAAAAACATTCCATTCTCCTTGATGAAAAGAAACCGCATGCATTATTTTTTGTCATTTATTTTAACAGCAACCATTCTGGCCCCATGCTTGAAATAACCAAACCCAGATCAGCTCTTTTTAATGAATCATATAAAAATAATATATGAAGTTCACACTTTATTTGATGAGCCATGGTGTGGTTGTGCGTGCCTGCGTGTGCGTGCCTGCGTGTGCGTGCGTCGCTGTCGTATGCTTGCACAGTTCAGCCAATGCTCAGCAATGTGGGTGATGAGGAGCGTTTTGGAGGGCTTGTTGATTAGGAATGTAGGAGGATTCCTTTCATTTGACAAAAACAAGGCTGCTGGCTTCAAATAACAACTACTGTTCTGGCTCCTCTGTGGCTTTGTGTGTGTGTGTGTGTGTGAGCGCCTCCTTTTGAAGGTCCATTTAGGATGTTGGTTTTGCGCTGGGAGCTTTTCTTTGTGGCGAGACGGTGCATGAGGCTTCTTGGCAGTGGCATACATGTGTGCATATGTTGTCACGCCTGTCACGGGGCAACAGAGTGACAGCTGTATAAAGAGGAGAAGCGAATGAGACTAACTTACGGACAACGACAACCGGCAGGCTTGGGGCCAGGCTCCTCTGGTTTCCTCACACAGAAATGAACTGTTTTAAAATGGAAAAGCAAAAGCAGGTAGCTCAGTGTGTGTGTGTCTGAATTAAATGCATGCACGGTTGGTTACGTTTGTGGATGCATCACTTTGAATTCACAACCTTAGATGTTCTTGGAGAGTGTAAATGTGGACGCGTGACTTGACCTGTTCTAATGTGGAAAATGCATTCAATGTACACGCATGATGTGATACAGGAGATATAGAACAAAACACACCCTTGTTAAATAAGATAAGTAAATAAACATATTTGTAAAATGAATATATACAGTCACACCTCGCCACTTGACTTTTTGAATTTTGCAACATCACTCTATCATGATTTTCCAAATAAATTATCACTGTTTTTTGGTTGACTGCAGCCAATCATTAGTCCAAATTATGCATGTTTAATCAAATTGTACTAATTCTTGGCCTAAATTAAACATTTTCAAAAATAAAAATGGCTAAATAAATGACATTTCAAGTAAAAGACATTAAATATATGTATTTAAATACATGATATGTAGTATTCTACACTGGTCACTAGGTCTCTGTAATGTTGGATTGATGTGACAATAGCCACCGCAGGAAGTTCTTTCCAAATAAATAAGGAACCCTCCCAATACTAACATATTTACACTTAGTGACTCAGTGTAAATGTGACTACAAGGGTATCACGTCATGTCTAGAGGGTTCTAAGTATGGCAAAGACCATATTTAGAAGGTCGTAAACAGGTTTTCTATGCTCTTACTGTGAAAATATTCCATTTATCAAGATCTTACTTGGGGAATGTTCACTTCTGGTCTAGAACCTCTTCACATTGATTAAGGAGGGATTACTATATGTGTATATAATTAAATGAAAAGTATTTGGGGGTTTTAGGACATTACATTTTGTCCCATAATCGTGAGAATATTGGTAAAAAGCTAAAGATAAATTCCACCATCAGCATGACGATGAGCCCAACCTAGAGCCAAGACCTAAATCCAGCTGTGTGTGATCAGTGCCTAAGGAGTCTTGCACATGTTTTTTCTTTATCTGCCAAGTACAGTATATGTGTAGCGAATGCATATAAATAATTGGAACTATTTCACTGGCAATTTGGTGATGTATTGCAAACTTTTACTACTAAGCGTTTAGTGTTGCTAGACCACAATCTACCAATTTAACTTATTTACAATGCATATGAAGAGGTTTTTTTTTAAAGCAAAAGCAATGTCACAGGATGCTCTTCCTCTCTGAAACCAAAGTGCCATCTGCTGGCGCTGTCTGGGTACTGCATTGCCGCCTCTCCCACAAAGACACTTAACACACCGAATAAGTCAACTTCAGGTCTAATAGAGTAAGCATAAAGCACATTTTCCTTCTTTTATATGGCTGCTGTTTTAGAGCTTGCTTTCAGCGACGGCCAGTTGGACAGGCAAGCACCGGATCTTGTCTCAAACGGTGTTTTCCTCCCCCTCTTTGGAGCGTGCTGCTCTTAAACAGGCAGTCTTGGCCGTCCTTCTGCAGAAACTCTGCCTCTCCCCAAGGTTTGTTTGCATTTTACCGGCATCTCTTTACGTACACTGCCAGGCTGTGAGATCAGCGCCCACTCACAAATACCCGTTGAAATGCATAATGTACGGCGGGCTTTTAAGGCCTCGCAAGCGTTTGGCCCCGTCACAGAGAGGCAGGGTTGTTCCGTGCACGCGGTCATTCAGGGGGAAGTTTGTTTCTTCAAACGCAGCTGCCTAAATGGAGGTTGATGACTTGATTTTCCTCTTACAACCAGAAACGAAATGTAATGTGTTGCATCAGATGTGGAAACTTTTTTTTTTTTTTTTGGAGACGTCTTGCATGAGGAGCGTGAAGGTGGTGAGGATGAGGTCAGGGTTTTTAGTTTATAATTTACTCACAGGCTGACCTTTAAGGGCTGAAGCCTTTTATGTCCAAATACTGAAGGTATTCTTTTGCTCTCTCGCCAAGTACGCCTGAACTCGGATCAAAGCTCTGAAACCGTTAAAAATGATAACGAAAGAAATAAACGTTCTTGTCAGCGAGCAAAGTCAAAGCTCAGATGTTGAACATGTTCATTGATTGAGAATGGACTCCCTCTCGATATGCAGGCTGGAGGTCATTTTGCTGCAGTGTGTGTTTTACGCGCAGGCTGCTGACTGGCAGCGCCGTGCGGAGGAAGACAAAAGTGACAGCCGAGTGTCAGAGGGAGGAACTGCGAGACAGGAAGCCAGTGGAGGGTGGATCACTTTTTATTTGCACCTTTCAGCTTCCCATTAGCCCACAGCGAGGAGCTAATGGAGCAGCAGTATGATAATCTGTTGTTCTTCTATTTCATGTTTTCCTCTGTGCTGTCAGGCCCGGGGCTTGACTATAATTGACTGCGGGTGCCTCCAATCTTAAACATGCTTTTGTTCTTTACATTTTCCGCACAGTTCATCAGAGTTCACGTGTCAGATAAATACCTGCTCTTCAGGAACTCTTTGTAGAAAAGTGTGAAACCCAAGTTGTTGCAAACTGTAGCCGCTGTGCGCAGGGGTCAACGCCGAGAGAGGCAATGACAAATTGACGAGGCCGTGTAGGGAGGGACGGCCATTTACGGCTCCCCGAGGAACTTCCTTTTTGGTACCGAAGCTGTAACCCAGATCAGAGTGGCATGCGGGCCCTGTGACCTGTGTCTGCGTACGTCGGGCTTCAGCTTGCTTTAATAAACACCTAGCTGCACAGAGAGGCCCCGCTTCCCCAAACATGTTCAAATGAACAGACTCGTACACACAAAGCATATGCGTCTTTTAACCCGAAGCCCACCCCTCCCCAAGCGTTTCACAGGTGCATCTCCGCTCTGTCGGCCCGCTGTGGTTGGCTGCCATGTTAGACTGGCCCCAGATTTACTGCCCTGACACAGGAATCCATTAAATGCTGTTTAGGGATCCCAGGCCGGAGCCCCGCTTTCATTACAGCTCCAAGCTACCATGGAAGGGCAGCGAGTTGGCCAATCAACTGTGCCACCACATGTGTTCCTGCTTAGGCCCAAGACTGCGAGGCTTAAGTGACTACTGCACACATTTTAACGTGTGTGTTTCTAACTGTGTGTGTGTCCCAAATGAGGCCATGCCAAGCACACGTTTCATTCCGCTCATCTGGCTGGCACACCGTCTGCTAATGAAGACTTGCTGCACGGATCTGATACTGACCTCTGGCACTCATCGGTTCCTCCCCTCTCCCATCACCCCCAGGAGCATTTAGGAACACCTCCCCATCTTTAACAACAGTGGAATTCGTTTTTTCCAAAACATCAGACGAAAACCGAAAATCCATTTTTTTCCATACAAACTAACGTGAATCCAATGAATCCGTTCCAGACGCCCAAAAATATTAACACAAAGCACTCTTTATAAAGAAGAATTATAGTTTATCATGGAAGAAACAAAGTGAAATGCAGTTGTCCCTCACATTCTGCCCTTCGGCCTCTATCACAATTTTTCAAAATATATTGACTTTAAAAAATGTTGCTGTTTTGTGGTAGTTTTTTTGCCCTAAATGAAGTATTTTCAAACATAAACATCTCTAAATGAACTAGATCATAAATAAAAGCATTCAGACAAAGGCTTGGGTACGCGTACTGTTTCTACGTACCATCGTCGTACATGTTGCAGTAGTTGTAAAGGCTATGGTTGTGTGTGTAATTGTAAGGTAGAGTTACCAAGTAAATAAGTATTACTATTAAAGCATATAGTTAAGTGTCTAACAAACCAAAGGCTAGGGGTATGTGTGCGTTTGTGATACCCTACACTGGTCACTAGGTGTCAGTAATGCTACATTCCAATTCCTGATAGGCAAGTGTTATTGTTATTTCATGAGGGCTCCAATAACAAATCATATCTATCTAACATATATATCAATAATCATATTTACGTTGTTGTAAAGACGTTTTCTGTGCGCTAACCACAAAAACAGTCCTACTTTGCAGAAATTCATTTATCATGGCCGGGTTCGGAACATGTTAACCACGATAAACTGGTTACTGTACATACAAATGACGAATGAAACAGTGACGAGTTGAAGGAGGAAGGGATGGATGAGCCACACGGACAATGATACGGAGCTGTTCATCGTTCTGTGTACGTTTTATGAACAAATAAACCACACACACACACATGCACACAATAAAGAAGATTAAAGGATTCCCTAGCTGGAATCTGTCTATAGTGTCCTAACTCCAAAAGAACCACTACAGAGAGTGACACACCAATCAACGTGTGGATGTTTTGTTTGGGCACTCAATTCCACTGATTAGTTTGTTAGGTGCCACTGAAAACAGAGACATATTTTTAGCAATATATTTTGTGTAAAACCGGGTCCCACTGTATCCTTCTCTTCTTCCATTCTTTCTATGCCAACCTTTTTTTTTTTTTGCTATATCCAAAGCTCTTACCCCCTGTGCTCCTCACGTTTTTTGGCTTCCGAAGGTCTTCGTTCTTGTGATATGATGGCTTTGAATTGCGTGGTTAACAAAAAAGCGCACAGTGGGGTGAAAAGGTAAAGAAAAAGATACCGTAAGGCAGGCGTCTCCGGAGTGCGACTCGGCCGCCATTTACGGCCAAAAGCACAATTATACAAGAAAACTAAAACAAAGTAAAAACAGGACCAATGGAAAGAGAACAGTAATTTGATGAGAATAAAGGCAAAATATTAGGTCATGGTGTTAAGAGAAAAATAGGGTAAAGTAATTTTTATGAAAAGCAATCCAAGACATTTTGGGAGAATTAGGTTGGGAAGCAGTCATAACATTCTAATAATAAAGTCAAATATAAGTCATAAGATTAGGAGAGAATTTGTAAAAATGGAAAAAAGCAAAATAGTGTGGTACCCAGAAAAAGATCATAGTTTGCTTTGTGTTCGATAATACAAAGCTTAAATGCAGCTGAAATATTTTCTTTAATATTCTCTATATATAATATTTACATGGGTTGGTTTAAAATATTAAAGTGGCCCTAGCATGTTTTTCAGTATGCAGTTTGGAGGCTTCTGCTGCAAAGAATGAAACATTGAATGTGTGCAGGACCCCCACTGCATATGTTGTGTTGTGTACAAAACCAAACCACAGAGGGACGTGGTTTTGACCAAAAAACGTCCGCCGTGTGAGAAGAATGTCAATTAGAAGGTGAGAGATGGTGCTGGAAGAAGTGCAGTGGTGGTGAGAGAGGAGGGGAACATGTGCGTGGTGGTGGTGGAGGCCATGTTAATAAGTGGCCCGCGGCAGATGGGAAGCGTCCCGCGTTGCTTTGTAAAGCTGCTGTCTCTTCTTGAACCCGCACATTAAACATGTTACACAGGTGGCTTGTTAAACCCGCTGTGTCACTAAACGGCACCGCATACTGATCATTCAGCACTTTGCTCAGACAAACACCGTGTGCGTGGACGTCGCCATGCACGTACGCCATGCGGGCCTGCACTCATAGCTCTTAGTCGGATAAAACACTCTCATCCCTAGACTCCAATTTGACTCACTTTCTCTCCACTCTTTGGGATCAGGCCCAATACAAGTTTTGTCTTTAGAGGCCTTACCACACATCTTCCTCTATTCATATATGTTTTGCATTTTTGTATGTGATTCTCATTAACAGCTTAACTCCAACAAATCTCCCATGAGCATGGGCCCGCGAGATCTCGGCTACGGGCTTGATGATGACGAGCTGGACAGTGCGAGCAAGTGAGCGCTCCTTTTTCTTCACCCTGCCTGTATTTACTCACCAAAGCATGATTCATATGGTGGGGGTAGCTTATAGACTGTATTGTATAGAAAGAGGGAAAGACTTTCAAGGCATGCTTGACTTTTCAACCTATGGTGATGCTGCCCCCAAGTGGCCATTCTTGGTAAAACGTTTTCTGACGTGGTTGTGCAAGTTGACTCATTTTCATTTACATGTGCACATATGTCAGTCTAGATCCCATTTTTGTCTGGCTTGTGTTGGGAGTGTAGGATCTCATCAGAAGACAGTGGAGATGTCCCCTCATGCATGGAAGACAGCGATGACTCCTACTCGCTGGATCTGGACATCGCCTCCTCGCACTCAGGCAAGATGAACCTGCTTGAGGAGATCCTGGACTCCCTGAGCACCACCACCTCGGAGCAGGGCAAGCTCAGTGCTGCCAAGAGCTTGGATTTCTTCAGGTCTATGGAGGACCTAGACTACCAGGCCCCGGTATGAAAGATTTGATACAGTATAGTGTGATGTAGGACAAAATGTGATGAACCCAATGACAACATCCTGAATTACCGGCATGTACCGACAACAGGAGACTTAAGAACGATCGTATTCTACCTGCATTTTGTCTGTCACCTTAAAAACTTGAACTATGCATTCAGCGTGGACAGTATATGTGTGTTTATAGAATTAGATTGTACTTAACTGTTTAATTGCAGTAACATTACAGTTCTACTGTATCGGGTTATTGTGTAGGCCACAGCAAACTCCACAACTGCAGCAAATACGCAACACTGCGCTACACAAATACAATGTTTTTGCACAACTAAAAACAATTTTACCCATCTCTCGCAAGCAAATAAAATGCTTACTTTCCTACAATGCTACTAAATTCGCACTAAAACTGCCATAAGAAGATACTGTTAGAGCAGATAGTAGTATCTCTCTATGGTTGAAATACTTTGTATGTACACTATGGTATTTATTTTTCGCCTTCGTAACTGAAAAAAACGTACACCACGGTTTTGCCTCACTTTGCGTGCATTGTCTGGTCCGCGTACAATACGGCGCGCTTCCAGTCGGCTTATTAATTCAAGTAACCCAACTGCCCGAAAAGTCTCTTCATCACAAAGCGTCCGTCTTTGTTAGCATCCTGTTACCTGTCCAACAAAATGGCAACGGGAACGGACGGAAGTCAGCGGCGTCACGTCCCCCATCTATGATGTCATCAGCAGCTGATTGCTGATGAGTATCTAGCATATCACGCATGATGGGTTCTGCTGCCTCGCCTTCTAAAGGGCGATGAATGACGCACATTTTGTGTGCAAGACAACAGTCGCACTTATTATGGTTATGTGAGTGTTAGAAGACACAAGCGTGTTTTATTTGTATGGTATCTTTCACAGAGCAAACCGAGCCCTTCTGGCGCCTGCCAGCCCTCCAGTGAGAGTGCTTGTGGAGGAGGAGGAGGAGGAGAACAGGGGGGCTGGAACATGGGTCAGGATGACAGTGCAGTCCACGGGAAACACCTTCCACCGTCCCCACGTCGACAGCCCAACAAGAGCAGCCTGAAGGTCTCCAAGAAGCCCCCCGTGCCCCTTGTAGATGTAGCAAAAGAGCAGCCTGGCCCCCGTCCTCTACCTCCAGGGAGACAGCCAGGAGACCGCTTCTCTTATTCACCCTCAACGTCTCACAGAATTCCACCCACACCACCATCTCCGAATTCCTTTCACACGTCCTCTGCTTCTTCTTCCAACCACTCTCCACTGCCGACGGCCCGTGTGCGGACCATTTCCGAGCCCCGAGCTAACACCGAGCCCCCACAGGCCCAAAACCCGCCCGGCTCCACTGGCATCCTAAGGAGGAAGGTCCTCTCCAAGGAGACGGTGAGGAACTACAAGCAGAAGTCTCTACAGAGGCAGACCAGCAAGGAGAGTCGGAGCAGGAACTCCGTGCAGGTACCCTGGGAAAAAGATTATAAGGAGGGCGTCCCAGGTCACGCTCACAGTAAAGTCCTCGGGGCTGCGGTGCAGGATCGAGGCCTCCTGGAGGAGATTGAGTCCATGTGTTGTGTCGGGCCGGTCCTCCACAGCGGCCTGCAGCTGTCGCAGGTTCACTGCAACAACCACAGCAAAGCCGCCGAGCAACCGTAACCTGCCGCTGGGCTCTAGTTCTACCTGCCACCCATCCATTTGGACACTTTCTATGTCAGCACCGAGCCATCAAGAAGCAGAAGAAACGTGATGCCATGGAGGAGGTGCCGGGGCTCGTAGAATTCGACAAAGTCATTTCAAAGTCATTTCATTGTCACAAACAAGTCGGAGACGCCAGTGAGTGCTCTTAGATGGGGGAGGGGCACACTGCAGCACTTCCTGCTCGTCTAGACGAGCGATGCGGGATTTTCTGGCTTTTGTGAGGAGTCCGATGTCTCGGTTTCTTACTTTCCGGCTGACCCCGGTACGTTATGTGTTTATTAGCAAAGGGGAACAGGGAGAACCAAATGTATTTGTGGCGGTCCATTGGGAGTGTCTGCAGACATGTTGTGTTCATTCACCCTGAAGATTGGATGTTGGACCTGTCTAATTTATCCTAAAGAAGTGTGATGAGTTTGAGGTCAGGGTTCTGTGCAAGTTCTTCCCCACCAAAGCCCTCAGAGCCTTGCCCAAAGTACTGATTCTTTAGTTCATCTGCTAGGATGACTTTAGTCCGCATTAACTGCCAAAATTCTATTTCTCGGCCCGTCACCATTAAAGGTAGATTTTATTGGAAGAGGTCAAACAAACTGGATAAATTGCACTTTTAGACAAACATCAAAGATCCTTTGGTCCAAAGCAAACGGAGCCGATGCTAACAAAAACGAGTTCAGGCCTGATGAGCTTTTGAAGCGAATTGTACACTGTGTAAAAGAACTATGCCTTAACTACTAGCGGGTGTTGTCCAATGGGAGGTGCGGAACACAGTGCTTCACGTATGATGTATAAGCTGCTGGTTGGCGCCGGATTCCCTATGTGCATGTAGAGACCTCTGTTCTCCGTTTGTCCATGATGTCACGCTCCATCCCTTTCTTCTGCTTCTTCTTCAGCTTCCAGTCGCACACTGAGGATAGCGTGTATGATTGTAACGCGGCCGAGGGCGTGCGAGTGACGTGTACGGTCCGACTCTCCCACGGAGAGAAACGCTGCATGCGAAAGGTTGGAAAAGGAAAAGAAAAAAAGAAAGTTCTTCCATGTGCTTGGCTGGGTGTTAATCCTGTGATTGTTCTCCTGATTTAGACCAGACGCCAGTCAGCCTGGCACTTGAGCAGCAGCCGTGCCCATTAATGCTCGGCTCATAAAGCGGCTGGCGAGCATCGAAAAGAGCAGACTTTAGTAGTCGTAACTCCAAAAAAGGACAGCTCCGGACCCGAGCGACTCCGCAGCGGCGCATGCATTCAAACGTAGTGACTATGCAAACATTTCCAACTCAAAAGCTGCTACTTGAAACACGTTTGCAACCGGTTTCTCATGGGAATAAGCCACATTTCAGGTGTGCGGCGTGCCTTATATGACAAGAGTTTCATCTGGTACAGTATTAAATATAGCCCCTTTTCCACCAAGTGCACATTTGCTTGCTGCTAACTGTCCTCTACTTCCTGGAACGGAGGTCTGTTGTGTTTTGCCTTTGCACAGCTCAAAGTAATCAAACCGTCGTGTACGGTGTTTCCCACAGGACTGCAGTCGCAAGATTTGCATAACCGGTCGTTTACACAAAGTGAGTAATTCATGTAAAAAGCAAAACGGATATGTTTAGAATTACAAATGAGTCAATGTCGCTTCTTTTTGTTATTTTATTTCTCTGCATTTTGAAGCACAGCGATAAGTCCAGTTCCTCAAAGTGTGATTCCCTATTAAAAATTGAATATTTTCTTCAAAAGGCAGAGAACACCTGTTTATGTCATTATAAATATGGTTATTAACATGATTAGAGCCCTCTAGACATACTTTAGCATCCCTTCAGTGTACTAACAGAAAATAAGATGCTGGTATGTGTTGCTCTAAGGGTGATAGAATTCAAACCTGCAATAAAAGCCTGTTGTTCGGAGGGAAAGTCCCAGCGTACAATCAATGACACCCACTGACCAGTGAATTCAAAGTTCGACATTTTTATGCTGGACTGTGCTCAATTTCATCAATAAAATATGCATCGATTCAACCACGAAACGGCACGATGTAATAATGAAGTATTATGTTTGTCAAAAAACATGATACAATGAAGCCGCGCAATTCACGCCGTGGCGAGGGACGGCTATACAGTGCAGTCCCTAAATCGGCAACACCGATCCTTCCTGCTACGTCTTCTTGTTCTCTGGCAGACCGGGTGTAATAGAATGTGTTTGTGAGCGGAGAGCGCCTACTGCATTTGTGGCGATCCAAATGTATTTGTGGCAGGCCGCCACAAAGAAATACAGTGAATGTACGGGAAACACTGAGATATGTTCAGCAATGCGAACCCCATCTAAAAGTTCCAGGAGTTGAAAGAAGTGATACATACGAAGGTGAACGAAAGGCCAAAAACCCGGCCCAGGTTCTCACGGTTCCGGAATAAAGGTCCTGCGGTGGAAAAGGGGCTCAAGAGTATGCAATGTTTAAATCAAACGGTCCTCGGGATGTTTTCAGATTGAAAAAAAGGTTTGTGTGGTCGTGACCAAATGGCCTGAAAAGAACTCAGGCGTTTTCTCAGGCAGGGCTCTCTTCCTGTCACTTATTTTTTCTCTCCTTTTGTTAGCTGCCCGCTTTTCTTGTACTATTGCATAACTTTATGACTTCATTTGTTTCCCCTTTTAACGTATAGGTCAAAAGGCATTTCAAGAAGTGTTCTCAGAGGACTTTCCCCAATTGATTTCATAATAATTTGAAAAAATACTGAAAAATATCAAATATTTTCAGCTGACTGACTAGTATTTTTTTCTTGAATACATTTTACATGAATAATATATAATTGGTGTTGTATGTTGTAAATGACACCTAATGTGAATGTTTTAGATTTTATTTTTGAAAGAGACTATATATTAAAAATAATAAAATACAATGATGGGCCACTGGTTTCTGCACGTATGTGCTGTGTTTCTGTGTTTTGACAGAGCTGGTTCTGTACTTAAAAGTACTAACTGATGCAACGAAATATCTCATTCTGCCTTGTATTGGAGTGCATTGTAGTGTTTCAACATCATCTGCCTTTTTTTTTTTTTTACATGAATTGGCTGCTGTAAATAAATATTAGAAAAGAAATAAGTGAACTACTGCTGTGAGTAAAACTGTTGGGACGTCTCTGTTTACACTAATGCTGTAAAATGATGAAGACGGTTAACATTTCAAGGAGGAATGGCAGAAAAAGCACGTCTTCGGTGCCATAGTTGCTGTTCTGACAGCGCTAATGTGGCGGTGATGATCATTATGTATTCACGTTCACCACTTTCTTTCAGCCAAAATATTTCAAAATCTGTGTAGTAAAACGCAACATTGTAACAATAAGTTGTTTTGGTACGTTCTGATGCTGTGCACACTTGCATGTTCTCGTGGACAAAACCACAATGTCAATCTAATGAGTTGTTCATGGCAAACTTGGTACAACTGCACATGTTGTATGCACTGTGAAATGAAAATAAATAATACTCTTTCATGCAACACGCACGCCGCAGCTCACCTTTGTCCACAGTTCCGCTTTAAGTACAGTGGTCGTCGCTTATTTTCTCTCATGCCCCCTTAGGGGACAGATATGTTTTTGCATCCCCCAGATTTGAAGCACTATTGATGAATTGATATCTTTTTATTGGTCTGTACCGTACAGACGGAACTCCGAACTGAAACCAGGAAAATGCAAAAAAAACGAGAGTCGTGAAACATGCAAGCACGTTCAAGAGTCAAGTTCCATTTTGTGTACAGTAAATGTGGCAGGTCTACACTAACAACGGATATAGTCCCAGCCTCTCACGCTCACTCTTCACTTTGGCGGCCCTGCCCTGAGAATGAGAAAATGAAAAATTATAAAGAATAAAGTTGATATTTTGGGAAAACTAGATTGAGAATTAGTTGTGATTAGTTGACGTGACCAAAAGAATTAGTTGTGACCAAAATAACTACAAGAAAACCATGAAAATATCTTTAAACTTTAACATCAAAAATGCAAAAAGGGCCGCACGGTGGATGAGTGGTTAGCACATTGGCCACACAGTCAGGAGATCTGGAAGACCTGGGTTCAAATCTCCGTTGGGCATCTCTGTGTGGAGTTTGCATGTTCTCCCCGTGTGTGTGTGGGTTTTCTCCGGGTACTCCGCTTTCCTCCCACATTCCAAAAACATGCATGTTAGGTTAATTGGTGACCCTAAATTGTCCATTAGGTATGAATGTGAGTGTGACTGGTTGTTTGTCTATATGTGCCCTGCGATTGACTGGCGACCAGTCCAGGGTGTACCCCGCCTCTCGCCCAAAGCCAGCTGGGATAGGCTCCAGCATCCCCGTGACCCTAATGAGGATAAGCGGTATAGAAAATGAATGAATGAAATGCAAAAAGGACCAGTGGAGCAAAAGTAATAAAATGGGAAGAAAAAATATATATATAGTTAGCATACTGTATCTACATGGGTTGGTTTACAAAATGTAAAGAATCAAAGTGGCCTCCTTTCCTTAGATATGACTGTACGTGGCCCTCACTTTTGGACATCTCTGGAGTACACACTCTAATGTGGGTATGTCAAGACATGAAGCAAACATTCATTTTCCATCACTTGTCCTTTGAGCTGGAGCCGGTTCTCGCTGATTTTGTGTGCAAGATGAGGGACTGGTCATCAGGTAATATTGTTCTTAGCGGCTGAAAAGTGCATCATTGCCACACATGGCAAACTGTTTTTTTAACAGAAGTTGAAAGCCACTTCCCGGTTTAGCCAAGCTTTTTACGGATCTGTGCCAAACTGACATGTGTTCTGACAGAGGTGTCTCTTTTGCCTCTTAATTAACTTACATCATTGCCTGCTACTAAGCATGCAGGGCCGAGGTAACAAACGATTTCATTTTTACAGCAGAGGATAACTGAATTAAAGTAATGAAATATATTTATGTACATTTTCTTGTTATTTCACACCGCCCGACCCCACAGAAGTGTTTTTGTAAAAAAAAAAACACAAAAAAAATTACTGACTAACTGAACTAAATGTAAGCAGAGCAAGAAATATGAACCAAAAGACTAGAAAGTCATGTTATGTTATGCGCTACCTTAAAAGGTAAACTTGCATCTTTCTGTTTTCTGTGAGCGGTTCCCATGACATGCATTCCTAACTGTCTCTTTTTAGCTGTTTTTATATCTTTACAACAGACAGAAAAGAGAAAGACACATGTTCATGTCTCACATACAAATTGGTGGATGATTGGCAAGATTGCAAAAAAAGTGCAGTTTTCCTTTGGGTCTCAATCTTATACAACATTATATAAGATCGGCAAATTGAGCTAACGTTCTGTGAAAACTGTCTGTAGTATTTTAACTCATTCATTCATTTTCTATACCGCTTATCCTCATTAGAGTCACGGGGGTGCTGGAGCCTATCCCAGCTGACTTTGGGCGAGAGGCGGGGTACACCCTGGACTGGTCGCCAGTCAATCGCAGGATTTTAATTAATTGGATATTTTTTACATACCATTTTTTTACCCTTTATTTCATATATATGGTCTTCATTCATTTCTGTCTTTGCATTTTTTGCACAGCATTCTTCACAAATAATAGCTGGCATCGTTCAAAAGCAGATAAGGTGTACAGTATACATTTTAGAACCCTTTTTGACACCTCAAGCAACTAACATATAAATGTCATTTTGTCAGCATAGGCTTGAATTATTTCCGTTTTTGCTTACTTGCTTTGTCCACTCTAACATTTTATATACAGTAGTTGTTTACCTTTTAACCTAGAAATAAAAACTACATCAGAGTTGCACTGTTTTGCTTTACATCAAACTCAGGAATGTCAGCACTTTGTCAGTTTAATAAGACGCATGAAGGGAAAAAAAAAGCAAAGCAGGTCAACCCTGGCACCTAATTAGACAGTAATAAAATGCAATAAATACAAAGTACACAATTGCCAACAAAGGCACAAAATGAAACCCAATAGCTGATTGCGCAAATCATTTCAGTGTATAGAAAGTACACACATTGTGGTACCACAGTTTTATCTTTTCTAAAGACAAACTCTAAAAGTCACAAGAAGGAATGCATGTGTTCTTCGTACTAAATTAGCATTTGGGGGTTAAAATATTTGACTAGTAGAAGATTGCAACGTTGCAGGCACCGTAATGATGCTTTTGGTATAATTTCCTTCTCATTTTCGTGTGCAAAGTGAAACGATGAGCCTAAGAATTCACTCGCTGCATTTTACTGACTGTCTCTATTAAAAGAAAGGGAAGTGCACAGCCGGGGTATTGTTGGTAACCAGTTTGCAGTGTGAAGAAGAAGAACACGAGGAGTTGCGCTTTATCCATGCAGACCTCCACTGCAGCACAACTCCTGGCGATAGTACTACATGACTGTTCCCTATTACTAGGGATTCCCCGAGCCGATCTTCGGGATCCGTGTCGGTTGCAGGTCAGCTGTATTTCGTAGATCGGAAAAAGATCGGCTCCCGCCACGAAATCCCGCGGATCCGGTTGCCGTGATTCTGGGCCACACTCCGACATGAAAGGTGCGCCTCACCGTGTAAAAGGTTTGGACCCCCCCCTACTATATGCTCACATTTATTAAAACGCATTTAAAATTTCACTTTACACCTTAAAAACAACTACAGGCGTATCATTTATCGTGTTGTACTTGCAGTCCAGCACGTCTTCCGGTTCTAGAAAATGTTGCGAGAATTGACTTGTGGGACATCGCCCTCTGCTGGATTCATAGCGGCACAAGTCTTTTCCCTTGTAGATAGTGCCATCAAAACATTTTCTCTTTAAGTTAAGTCTTTACCTTTGCTCTTAAACACATTATAATGGGACTTACGGTGAATGTCGCTTGTCTGTCCAACGCCATGCAGTACTCTGCTTCGTCATAAGAAGACGCAGCAGGAGGGATCAGTGTTGCCAACTTTGTTGCTATATTTAGTGACTAGTCAGACCTCTCTGGATTCTGTTTAAAAAAATCTACTTTTGACTTTTTCTGCTCTTATTAGACAATTTTGGAGACTTGAATGAAAGCACGTATCGGTGATGCTCGTTGAGAAGAGCAATACCATTTAAGAATGTAAAACAAAAGAAAAAAAGTGGTGAATATACAGGCACCTACTCTATGAATTGATGTTTAATTTTGCTAATGATCGTCCATCCATCCATCCATCCATCCATCCATCCATCTTCTACCGCTTATCCCAAGTTGGGTTGTAGGGGAACGCTAATGAATTGGTCCAGCGTATTTTGTCAAATATGGGAAACATTCAAGAGCCAAAAAACCCTTTCAAGCCCAAATTGCTCCATCTGTCCTCCAAATGTAGCTTAGGCACACGAACATCACGAGCGCACATCTATCGACGTAGAACGAAGGACGAGCAGCACATGCTAGCAAGACTTATGAAGCACACAAAGAGTCACAAGAGCGCTCGCAGTTTTCCAGCAGGTGCATGTAGAAATGTGAGAAGACATCCATTCATCCTACGTGCACGTAGGAGGTTGACAGCATGCATCTCCGGCCTCTCAGATGAGTCTCTCAATAGGTGGTGGTTGGCTGATGCTCCACATCTCCACCCGGGAGCCTTCTTTCTCCTGCCGGCTAGGACTGTAGGTGCCGTGGGTGGCCCGGCGGTTCAGTGTGACCACAAGTCCGGCTGAAGTCAGGATGAGAACCAGGAGGAGGAGGAGGACAGACACCAGACTGACGGCCAGAAGGAGGTCAGAGGTGAGGCCTTCAGATGTCAGCTAGAAAAAGACATGAGCCAGTTAGTCTGTTTGCAAATCAATGCCGTGCTCGGGTTTCGTTTTTCACTCACACACACGTGCAACATTCCTCGCACACTCCCCCCCCTCCTCCTCCTCCTCTTGGCTACACCAGACGCTCCACACGTGCCGCCAAAGTGCTGATGGATGCGTTCCCCGCCTCGGCGGGTGGGCAGCAACCCACAGAGGCCTCCAGTTGCCTCAGACTTAAACCTCCCCCTGCCTGCCGCCTCTCTCGCAGTTTGGCCGCAGCCGCAGCCAGAGCGAGCGTCAACGCTATCGCCACGCCAACCAGACACGGCACCAGCACGGCAGCCAGCCATGAGCCGTATGGGGCACGCTTTATCTGTGAGGATCACACACACAAGAGGCTACCTGATGAACCCATCAGTGTTCACTCTGCACATGCCCCCCAAAGCGCAGCGACAATTGGTCTGTAAGGGACGTTGTAAATGATTAGACATGCACTCATACATACTGTACATGGAGATGGCCGCTTACAGTCGGATCACGTTTTTTCTGTCAATGCAGATATCGACCTGCTAGTCAGACATCCTTCATCTACGCTCAGGATGTCCGCAGTCTCACCTTTGGATTGTAAACATGCAGTTTATGCAAGGGGAGAGTAAGGCTTCGTCCCTCGGTATTTTTAATCTAATCTAAGGGCATCTCAAAGAGAATCACTCTGCATCACATGCAGCTTTATGCAGCAAAATAATGACTAGAAGCTATACCCAGTTTAACATCTCATTGTATTGGTCCGGATTGTCATAATCTGCACTTTACTGTATGAAAGTATGGATGGATGTTATGCTTTTATTTTCTCAAATGGGTGTACCAATACCCCTGGAGCACTTGAAGGCAATCCGGTGGGGCCATTTAAAACATCTACAATATAAATATCACAACAGCATGGTTGGAATTTTGCAGCTTAACATATATTCATTAGGAAATCACCTATTATTAGTAAAAAAAAAAAAAAATCGAAGAAAATTGTTTTTTTTTAAATCAAAATCAAGCATAAGATTTGTCTATCAAATAGTTAGTGTATTATCGTACATTGATCACTAAGTGTCAGTAATTGTTTGGTAAAACAAGCACTAGACCCGATTGCTGGAACAACAGGCTTTTATGGCAGGTTTACATTACTGTATCTCACAACAGACAAAATAACAACATATCGGTAATTATTATTAATATCATAATCATAATAACACAGGTTACCGTTACTACGACAAGCTAAAATTCAACTCTGAACCTCTTCCTGTCTGGCACCCATTCTGTTCCAGATAAACTGTCTCAAATGGCTTATTTATATATATATTATGTCTACTACACTGGGTAATATTTGGCTGTTATTTCATGTTGAGGTATTTCTGGTCATCTAAAGTAACCATATTTACAATATTATTAACAGCTTTTCGATGATCTAACTACAAAAATATTCCACTTTTAAAGAAGGGATCCTACTTTCAAGATCTTGGATAAACAGTGAGGGAAAAAACTATTTGAACCGCAGCTAAATTTGGAAGTTTGCCCACTAACAAAGAAATGATCAGTCTATAATTTCAAAGGTAGGTTTATTTGAACACTGAGAAACAACAATGACCAAAAAAATCCAGAAAAATGCGTTTCAAAAAGAGTTATAAATTAATTTGCATTTCCATGAAGGAAATAAGTATTTGATCCCTTTGATCCCCCCCTTTTCTATGGGATTAAGGTCTGGAGACTGACTAGGCCACTCCATGACCTTCATATGCCTCTTGATGAGCCAATCTTTATTTGCCTTGGCCGTGTGTTTTGGATCATTGTCATACTGGAATAACCAACCACGACCCATTTTCAATGCCCTGACTGAGGGAAGGAGGTTCTCACCCAACACTTGACGGTACATGGCCCCATCCATCCTCCCTTTGATGCGGTGCAATTGTCCTGTCCCCTTGGCAGAAAAACACCCTAAAAACATAACGTTTCCAGCTCCATATTTGACGGGGGGGACGGTGTTTTTGGAGTCGTAGGCAGCATTCCTCCTTCTCCAAACACGGCAAGTTGAGTTGATGCCAAAGAGCTCAATTTTGTTCTCATCTGACCACAACACTTTCATCCAGTCTTTCTCTGAATCAGTCAGATGTTTAGTGGCAAACTTCAAACGGGCCCGTAGATGGACTTTCTTGAGCAGGGGGACCTTGCGGGCACAGCAG
>QODF01000066.1:1315153-1357075 GCA_024372805.1 Oostethus manadensis
GTGAACACAGGGCCCACTACAGGACGTCGGGCCCTCAGGCCACCCTCATGGAGCCTGTTTCTGATTGTTGGGTCAGAAACATTCGCAACAGTGGCCTGCTGTAGGTCATTTAGTAGGGCTCTGTCAGTGCTCATCCTGTTCTTCCTTGCACAAACAAGCTGATACCGATCCTGCTGAGGGTTTAAGGACCTTCCACGGCCCTGCCCAGCTCTCCTGGAACCTCCTCCATGCTCTTGAGACTGTGCTAGGAGACACAGCAAACCTTCTTGCAACTGTACGTATTGATGTGCCATCCTGGAGGAGTTAGACTACTTGTGCAACCTCTGTAGCATCAAGGTACCGCACCATGCTTATCAACAGAGATGTTGATCCAAGCCAAATGAAAAAAACTACAGCAGTAGAAAGTCAGTCGGTAAAAAATCAGCGAAAAGAGATGAGAAGTCAGTGGCCTCAACCTGGAAAACCATTCCTGTTTTGGGGTCTGTCTCATTGTTGCCCCTCTGATGCACCTGTTGTTGATTTCAATAACAGCAAAGCAGCTGAAACTGATTAACAACCCCCTCTGCTACTCAACTGGCAGATCAATATCCCAGAAGTTTGACTGATAGGTTACTATACTCTGATTAAAAAGTGTTCCTCTAATTTCTTTGAGCACTGTATAATTTTTATTGGATACACACCCAATGGGAAACAATAAGACACACACACTTGAGAGTTGACACACTTACAATGATATCAACAGTACAGAAATTTTATGGCAACTTTATTTTAACTGAGAGACAGAATGTAAAAAAAAAATCAGGAAAAAAACATATGTAAATAATGTTTTGATATAAATTGAATTGAATTTGTTCATCTAAGAAATCTAAGAAAATGCTGCAAATTAAAAATGCTGCAGTCGCATACGATATGCTGTAGGATACAAATACAAGAGAAAATGCTGCAAATTAAAAATGCTGCAGTCGCATACGATATGCTGTAGGATACAAATACAAAAGAAAATGCTGCAAATGCACACACAAACAAAAACATAAACAGCTGCATGAGAGAAATGCTGAAAGTTCACAAACAAAACAGAAGTTAGCCAGGCTACCATGGGCACCAGAACTGCAGGATGTTCGTCTTTAAAGACAGGATATCCTGCCCAGAAGAAAGCTGGCGGAGTGAAAAGTTCGATTTTTAGTTTTGTCTTTGCTAACCTCAGTCTAGTTCTGTGAACTTGCAGCATTTCTTTCATAGAGTTGTTTTGAAGGGTTTGTGTGTGTTTTTGGCATTTACAGCATCGTTCCTTCATGTTTGTTTTTGATCCTGCAGAGTTTATGTGATTGCAGCACTTTTTTAATATGCAGCCTTTTCCCGTTGCGTTTGTTATTTTGGAATTTCTGTGTTTTTATGTTTTGGATCATTTCTGTCTTTGGAGTGTTTGAATGTTGTGCTTTTGCCCTTGTCGGTGATATTAGTTATTAACTAAAAAAAGTACTGTGTCTAAAATGGACCAAACCTCACCAGTGACCTTAAACCTGAGGTACTTCCCCAACCGTGGCGGATACACCCCTAGCTCAAACAGTAATGTTTTAGATGGAAAAGTGAATGCTTAAATCCATGTTTGCTTCCAGCCCAACAACACACTCAGAGCTTGACTAGCCTAAAAGCGAGTTTCCCTGCATGCAAACCCCAATCAAGATGAAATCAAGCATGCAGTGCAGCCGGAGAGTGATTGGTAATATTATTTACAGTACATAAAGGACACTTACATCAGTAGTTGCTGTTGGTGTGATAGTTGTAACACTCTGAGTGGTAGCTGTAACATTCTCTTCAGAAGCAAAGCTACTTAATCAACACATGTGACTTTGGCAACATTCATGTAATTAAATAAAACAAGTGTCCACATAATGAGGCAAGGTTTAGCTCAGGCACTCTGCAGCTATGTCACTTTTTCTTCCTCCCTACAGGTACTTTGTACTTTGGGAAAGTGCTTACCTGTCACTGCTGCACAGTTTGCTGTCAGAGTGAGTGCGAAACAAGTAAGCCGCCGCAGCAGCCGGCAGCCAGGACCCGCCATCAGTCACCCACTGCCATACGCACACACACACACACCACACACACACCCACACGACACAGAGATGTCTAACTAACCAGTCTCTGAGGTATGCAGTAAGGCCACCCTGAAGCCTCCAAGCAGAGACAGCAGCAATGCTTCCCTGCTGTCAGCACTATCAACCTGCTTTGTGTGTGTGTGTGTGTGTGTGTGTGTGTGCGTGCACGCATGTGTGTGTGTGTGCGTGCGTGCCAGATAAGCTGCCCTCATATGTTTCCATGAAGCAGACCAAACTTCTGTGAAAGCCACCAGCTCTCTGCTGAAGCTGCATTTCAGCGCCAGATGCTGCTTTTTCACAGGCGAAGCACATTTCTCTTTCCTCTCAAAGGATGGCCACATCAGTGCAAACACACTTTTTCCCACTCCCCATTACCTGTCTGCAGAGGAAACACACACACACACACACACACACACAAGTTAACAAAGTCTTGCAAAAAAGCATGATGGAGGAAAAGAGGTAATTGTAAAACTGATATGTGGACACTTGGGCATTAGTCTTTCCATCATGCATCCATTTTCTAGACTAGTTGTCATGAGCAAGAGCCTATTTTAGCTGCCTGGGATGAGAAGTGGGGTACACCCCGGACTGGTCACCAGTCAATCACTGAGCACGAATACACAAACAGCCACTCACACTTACATTCACGCACCAATGCAGTGTTGCGTTTATTTACTGTTAGTTTAGGCACTACCTGTTTGCTTATAAAACACATTATAAGGGCACTGTCTGCGAATGTAGCTTGTCGTTACATTTCCACACAATAGATGTTAACTCTGCTTGTTATGCACCTGTTCTGCCAGAGAATAAAAAGATATAGTGTTTGTTTACTACCGACAAATCTAGCTACTTTTTTTTTAGTCTCAGACACTTGTAGACTCCAACATGAAAGCAAGTATCTCAAAGCAGTCACTTTCTTTCCTTATTGTCTCCCACAGTATCCATATAAGAACCCGGAGTACCAGGAGAAAACCAGTGCAAACAGAATTAACGTGTAGCCTTTGGGGTCATTTGTGTTGGGGTCATCACACAGGCTCCTAACTGCAAGGCAGACAGGCTAAGCACTGCCTCACAGTGTGCCAACATTAGACATTTGTGATTATTTTTATCTTCTGGCAGCAGCGTGATGTCTGTCTGGCTGCTGAGATTTGGTCACACTGAGCTCCAGCACAATTAGACAACATTGCTTGCGGTTGAGGTGAGCAGTGTTTTTTAGCATTACATTAAAAGTGTTTTTTACAGTCTAAACATTCCCTGAAGTGTTGGGTTGTAGGATTAAAGTTTGCAAAGTATGATCAGGAAGCATTTCACTATGGAATCACAGGAGTGCCAAAATTAAAAGGAAATACATGTGGAAATATGAAGCGTTTCGATAATACAAAAATATATAAATACAGGAACGCAGATCGGCCGGTAAATCGAGAGCTTTGCCTTTTGGCTCAGCTCTCTCTTCACCACGACAGACCGGTGCAGAGTCCGCATCACTGCAGACGCTGCACTAATCCACATGTCCATCTTGCGTTCCATCCTTCCATCACTCGTGAACAAGACCCTGAGGTAAATAAACCCCTCCACTTGGGGCAGGACCTCATCCCCGACCCGGAGATGGCATTCCACCCTTTCCCGGGGGAGAACCATGGACTCAGACTTGGAGGTGCTGATTCTCATTCCAGCCGCTTCACACTCAGCTGTGAACCGATCCAGTGAGAGTTGAAGGTCACTGCTCGATGAAGCCAACAAGACCACATCATCTGCAAAAAGCAGAGATCGAATCCTGAGGCCACCAAACTGAAACCCCTCAACGCCCTGGCTGCGCCTAGAAATTCTGTCCATGAAAGTAATGAACAGAATCGGTGACAAAGGGCAGCCCTGGCGGAGTCCAACCCTCACTGGAAACGGGTCCGACTTATTGCCGGCAATGCAAACCAAACTCTGACACCGGTCATAAAGGGAACAAACCGCCTGGATTAGGTGGTCCGATACCCCATATTCCCGGAGCACTCCCCACAGTATTCCCCGAGGAACACGGTCGAATGCCTTCTCCAAGTCCACAAAACACATGTAGACTGGTTGGGCAAACTCCCATGCACCCTCAAGGACCCTGCCGAGAGTATAGAGTTGGTCCACAGTTCCACGACCAGGACGAAAACCACACTGCTCCTCCTGAATCCGAGATTCGACTATCCGGCGGATCCTCCTCTCCAGAACCCCTGAATAGACCTTACCGGGAAGGCTGAGGAGTGTGATCCCACGATAGTTAGAACACACCCTCCGGTCCCCCTTCTTGAAAAGCGGGACCACCACCCCGGTCTGCCAGTCCAGGGGCACCGACCCCGACGTCCACGCAATGCTGCAGAGTCGTGTCAACCAAGACACGCCCACAGCATCCAGGGCCTTAAGGAACTCCGGGCGGATCTCATCCACCCCCGGGGCCTTGCCACCAAGGAGCTTTTTGACCACCTCGGTGACCTCAGCCCCAGAGATAGGCGAACCCGACTCAGAGTCCCCAGGCACTGCTTCCATGTTGGAAGGCGTGTCGGTGGGATTGAGGAGGTCTTCAAAGTATTCCCTCCAACGGTCCACAACATCTCGGGTCGAGTTCAGCAGCACACCGTCCCCACCATACACGGTGTTGACTGTGCACTGCTTCCCCCGCCGGAGACGGCGGATGGTGGTCCAGAATCTCTTTGAAGCCATCCGGAAGTCGTTTTCCATGGCCTCTCCGAACTCCTCCCATGTCCGGGTTTTTGCCTCAGCGACCGCCAGAGCTGCAGACCGCTTGGCCTTCCGGTACCTGTCAGCTGCCTCCAGAGTCCCATGGGCCAAGACGGCCTGATAGGACTCTTTCTTCAGCTTGACGGCATCCCTCACCACTGGTGTCCACCAACGGGTTCTGGGATTACCGCCACGACAGGCACCGACCACCTTACGGCCACAGCTCCGATCGGCCGCATCGACAATGGAGGCACGAAACATCGCCCACTCGGATTCAATGTCCGCTGCCTCCCTCGGAACATGGTCAAAGCTCTCCCGTAGGTGGGAGTTGAAACTCCTTCTGACAGGGGACTCTGCCAGGCGTTCCCAGCAGACCCTCACAATGCGTTTGGGTCTGCCAGGTCTGACCGGCATCCTCCCCCACCATCGGAACCAACTCACCACCAGGTGGTGATCAGTTGACAGCTTCGCCCCTTTCCTCACCCGAGTGTCCAAAACATGTGGTCGCAAGTCCGACGACACAACCACAAAGTCAATCATCGAACTGCGGCCCAGGGTGTCCTGGTCCCAAGTGCACATGTCGACACCCTTATGCTTGAACATGGATTATCGTTATAGACAATCTGTGACGAGCACAGAAGTCCAATAACAAAACACCGCTCGGGGTAAGATCAGGGGGGCCGTTCCTCCCAATCACACCTCTCCAGTTCTCACTGTCGCTGCCAACATGAGCGTTGAAGTCACCCAGCAGAACAAGAGAATCCCCCGAGGGAGCACTCTCTAATACTACCTTTAAGGACTCCAAAAAAGGCAGGTATCCTGAACTGCCGTTTGGCGCATAAGCGCAAACAACAGTCAGGACCCATCCCCCCACCCGAAGGCGTAGGGAAACTACCCTCTCGTTTACTGGGTTAAACTCGAACGTGCAGGCTTGGAGCCGGGGGGCAACAAGAAGCCGGCAGGACCAGAGTGGAATGAAGTCCAGCCCCTCTCAAGAGGACTGGTTCCAGAGCCTTTGGTGCACAGTGAGCTGAGTCAGACTATATCTAGCAGGAATTTCTCCACCTCACGCACCAGCTAAGGCTCCTTCCCCGCCAGCGAGGTGACATTCCACGTATTGACAACTAGCTTCTTTAGCTGAGGATCGGACCGCCAAGGCCTCCGCCTCCGGCCGCCACCCAGCTGTCTTTGCACCCGAACCCTTTGGCCCCTCCCACAAGTGGTGAGCTCATTAGAGGGGGGACCCACGTTACCTTTTCGGGCTGTGCCCGACTGGGCCCCATGGGTGCAGGCCCGGCCACCAGACGCTCGCCATCGTGCCCCGTCTCCGGGCCTGGCTCCAGAGGGGGGCCCCGGTGACCCGCATCCGGGTGAGGGAAAACGAAGTCCATTGTTTTTGTGCGTCATTGGGGTCTATTGAGCCACTCTTTGTCTGGTTCCTCCCCTAGAACCTGTTTGTCATGGGTGACCCTAAGGCCTTTGCCTCCGGCCGCCATCCATTTTGTCATTACTTTTTTTGTATTGTCTTTGTTTTTTCATTTTACAATTGATTTTCCTCTTTTTTCTTTGTCTTTTCCATTTGCTTTTCTTCTTTGCATTTACTCGATTCCTGACGCTAACTGGTAAAAGCAATGTCAATTCATCTGCCAGGGTGACTAGTCAATACCCCGTTTCCACCACTGAAAAAAAAAAATCCCAACAGTAAGTCATAATAAGGAAATAAAAAGACCGAATAATGAGATAAAAAGTTGAAATTATGTTGAAAGTACAAACTTCGCATGCGCCGAGTGCCATGTGACGAAGGCTCCAGTGAAGAAGGCGCCACATGTGACCGATAAACCGATGCGACCGGATATCCGGTTTGACGAGGATAAGTGTTTTAGCTGTGTCGGTAGCAGGCTCCTCTACCGATAACAATCAGCCGTAAATCTTTAGAGACATGCACCGGGTATCGCGAGGGAAGCAGAGGGTTGACAGAATGTTTTATAAACAACGAGAGATCCTGGATTGTCACAGAGACAAGAACGGATGTAAATAGTAGCAGGCAACACCTAGTTAGCCACTGTGTTCGATTTTCAACACATCAGTAAAAAAAAACAACAAAAAAAAACTAAAGTTTGGAACTTTAGATTTTACAGTTTTACAAACCAGCAGCGGCGAGTATGGTAACTTTTTTGCTTTGTAACTTGTTTACTTTGAAGTGCTGCACATTTGTTACCTACCTAGAGTGTTGAAAACACTATGCTCCGTCTGAAATGTTGTACGATTACTATTGGTATGACATTGTGACTATGGGATTAATGAATTAATCTATGATTAACAATGAATTAATCTGTAATTAATACACCTACTGTACATCAACAAACATTAACAGTAGAATCAAATCATCGATCACAAAGAAATTTACATCCAGAAATTTGTATCTTATAGTTTGTATCTTGTAAATTTGACTTTTTTTTATCTCAAAATTATGCCTTATCTATCTCACAATTAGGACTTTTTATGTCATAATTTGGACTTTTTATGTCATAATTATGACTCTCACATATCATAATTATGTTTTTCTGATCATATCAACTTTTTATGTCATAATGGCTTACCATTGAGATATATTTAATGCTTTCAGTAGCAGTAGCAGGCATCCATGTAATGCTGTTTCTGCTAACTGATTGCTAACTTAAATTATTTTGGGATACATTGGCAAGACATCTTGTTAAAAGGGATGACGTGTTTATGTTGCCTAGGTTACAGAACACACACACACGCCTGACGTTGAGGTGAGAATGGAAAACAGAATGATTAAAGGAGAACAGACAATCAAATCAGTCATATCAAAACTAGTAAGGAAGGTGTTTTTATTATTAGACAAGACACAGATTTTAGGACAGTTTGTGACGGAAAAGACATGCAGAAGAAAACAGAATGCAGGATGAGACAACACACATACATTGACACACATGATGTATTGGAGGCTACTCAAATGAACCACAGTGGCCCAGTAAGGGTTTGCGTGTTCCGTGTAAGCAAGGGGTGTCAAACTCGTGCAACGGAGGGCCGAGACAATGCAGGTTTTCTTCTCAGCCGGTTAATGTCAACACCACCTTCAGTTTGAGGGAAGGAGCTCATCAATCAGATCACCTGCTGGAGGAACTGGTTGAAGAGAACATCTGCAGTGTCTCAGCCCCCCCAGGGCACAAGTCTGACACATGTGGTTTAAGCAAAGCTGCAGAGAATTTAGGCATACATACAAAAAAAAAACACTGTTGTGAGAATTGACAAAGTGAGACATCAAATCGTCTTCTCTCCCCTCTCACTGCTTTTGCAACGTTAACACCAAACCTTCACACCTACATCTGCTCACAGCTCCCCGAGACATCGTACATGAAAAAACATTATGTACACAACCAGGTTAACAAATCATATACTGGTGTTCAACTTCTTTCCTCGAACTTTTAAAAATCTATTTTACTTGGTGAAAAATGTACACAAACTTGCTATTAAAAATAGCGAGGCAAGTTTGTGATCGTTCAAAATTGGAATAGGTTTGCAATGTATGACAATTGATGGGAAAGGTACAGGAAACAACTACATTGTTGTCATATCTGTTGTCTGAATGTTAATTTATTTGCTTTGATTATTGACAGATTGATTACCCTCTAGAAAAATACTGTAGGTCAGATTAAGCAATATTATCACGATGTACTTGACTGAATGTAGTACATGGATTTATAGTCTCAATATTACTCTTGTAGTGTGCAGGATATTTAGAATGCTTAGTGCATATGATGGCATAACGTAGCGGTGGGGGATGCCTGTGTGTATGACTAAACAGTTGAAAAGTTGATTTACAGCAATAGTTCAATTAAAGGGAAACTCTTATTTTATAGCCTAAGTGTGCAATATTTCAATGGTGTATTTCTTAGTCTTCATAATTTTGATCATTGTCGCAAATTCAATATCTCAACAAATGTGGAAAAATTGCAAAAAGGCTCAATATTGTTAATAATAATAAGAAGTTCAATAATAATATGTCCAATACTAATTAGCAGAGTTCAGTACTAATCACCAAATCAACTGCAAACACTTCCTGTAATTGGTTTCTTAGTCTGAATTGAACTCTGAAATCAAGCTTTTGCAACTTATTCTCATTTACCCGCAACAAATTTACCAGTTTTAATTGTGCTACTCCTTTATGTCAACATGTCATGTTATTACCAGTAGGGAACGTTTCCAGCTTTGGACGTTGGGGCTGGAAAGCTCCTCAGCTCTGGTTGCACTCTAGAAGTGAGTAGCGTTAATAGTGATCCAGATGAAAAACCTATGGCCTTATGTACAAGTCAGTATTTTCAAACTGCATTATGACATTTTGGCTCCTTTTTCAATAAGAACACACTTACTTGCAATCACTACGACAAAAAATGTATCGGTCACTTTGCCTCAAAGGAGTCACATAAATAATGAGGGCACTATGTACTACGACTCAAAAATTATATTGCGTTAAATCCTGCAGTATTACCTTGGTAGCATGTAACTAGCAACAGCTATATTAAATAAAATGCTTGATGTGAAGGCACAGAACGGTATGCAAGAGAAAGGACCAGATGTAATTAGGTGCACCCCTCCCCTTAGTTTACATCCCCCCAGTCCACCTCCGGCTCATCATCCAGCCTGAGGATGAGGTAGGAGAGCAGCTGAAAGAGGTTCTGCCACAGCAGCACGGCCACATAAAAGTAAATGTCGCTTACGTCCGTCTGGCATATGTTGCCGGCGTAGCTCATTTCGCACACACACTGGAACTTGTTGACCAGGTTGCGGCAGTAGCCTCCGTTCAGACAAGGGTTGGATTTGCACTCATCCACCTCCTGCTCACACCTGCACATGCACACACAGGGATGGAGAGATTTTTTTCTTCGTAATTTTGATGATTATAGCTTAGATCTAAAAAAAACCCCAAAACACATCCAGTATCTCAGATATTTTAAAAATTGTGAAAAAGTTGTAATTTCATGAGACTTAAATTGGTATTTTAGGCTGACTTGAACTCCCGATATCAAATTACTTTTGTACGATTTTCTAATTTAACGAGATGCATCTGTGTGATGCACACAGATTTCTATTAAAGATGGCTTTTAAAAATTGATTCATCATTGCGTTACCTGCCAGCAGTTTTTTATATTTCATTTTGAAAATTATTAAAACATGCATGTTAGCTTAACTGGCCACTCTAAGTTGTCCATTAGAGTGTGAATGTGAGTGTAAATGTTTGTTTGTCTTCCCTGCGGTAGGCTGGCGACCAGTCCAGGGTGTACCCTGCCTCCCGCTCGAAGCCAGCTGGGATAGGCTCCAGCATACCCGAGACCGTAATGAGGATAAGCGGCATAAAAAATAAATGAATGAATAAAACTAAAAACTCCGCTCAGGATTTTAGGCTGCCGATTCCAATCATCCACGAGTAACATTGGCCTGTACCAAACACATTATTCGTACATTTTTCAGTATATTTGTTATGACTGCTATTGGTCAGGAGCGCCGATAGACAATTCTAAGGGCCACTGGCTAATAGGTAATTAGTAAAAAGTAAGCTTTTGTGCGGATTGTCTTTGTATGTTCATACTTTGAGGACAAGACATGCAGTATGTAATTTGTATACCCCAGTGAGGATAAGTGGCATTTTAGTTGGATGGATGGACAACACTTGAAAAAGGTAACATCCGCTTCCACGTGTGTTTGTTTTCAAAACCCAATTTGACTTGAATTGAATTAAATTGCCATGTCACCAGTCACCAGTTTCGATATGCATTTATCAGCATATGCCCGTCATGTGTTTTTTACGGAAATTAGCCGATCAGTGGCCGATCCACTGGCGCTTCCCTAATTAAAACTGTTTAACCCAAACGTAAGCAGTTTTATGATTTGCATTTTGTTTCCTTATTATACTAAAAATGAACCCATACCGCAGTACATACCGAACTGGGATTATGGTGTAACCATAGTAAACTGGTGATTGGTTGAAGTAACCAATTACAAATAAGAAGTAATTTCAGTTGGTTGGCCCCGTTTGACCTCGGTAGCAGCCCAGGCCGAACGAGACAGCGGACGTTACCAAAGATTTCCAACCTGTCAACTCGTTTTTTACATTTCTGTTGGTGCAAGGTGTCTTTGGACTGAGTTAGTGCAGTACCGTTCTTCCCTAATATCGACTACAAATCATCATACCGGTGTCCAGTGAAGCCAGGCGGGCAGTCACATGACAGCTCGCGCTCGCTGCAGTTGCCTCCGTTGAAGCAGGTATAGTTTCTGACATTATCTCCACATACAGATACAGGAAGCTTGGGCCGCCTGGAAGAGAACAGGTAGATTACGGAAAACCCTAATTACACATTACATGTATTGTTTGTTACTCACTAATTCGACAAAAGAGGCTTACAAGCAGCTAGGGTAATCAGATTACAACTATTTGGCAACTACTGAGCAGCAGGACATGAAATCCCACGACCTTTGGTTCCTTTGCCTGGGGCAGCGCATCTTTGTTGCAAAATATCTTTTGGTACCTTAGAATTCATCCCTAAATAGTTACAAAATACAAGCTTTTCCCCACTTCTTTTGGCAAATGTACAACTTTGGTGCAAGAAAAATCATTTTTGAAGCACAGCTGTTGCTCGTTTTAGACTGTGGGAATGTGTTTTTTAAACAAACACCCGTATAGGCAGGGTTAATATTAGCTTTGCTTGGCATTTTGTCGGGGAAAAAAAAAAACGTCGCGGATGAGATTTTTGAGGCAAAGCAGGAAACAAACACGGAGTACCTTTAGAAAAGGTAAAAAATAAAAAAAACTTACACATTTCTGACAACAATGTACCAAGGAATTTCTTCAACCCGCTCGCTGGAGAGGAGCACAGAGAGATGGGGGGAGGAGGTAGAAAAGAACCACAAACAAAACAAAGTCAGTTTGATGCAAACTTTACAGCCTGGATGTTCCCTGTCAAGGGAGACGCGCGGCTTGTCTGGTGGCTTGCTTGCAAAGGTTCTCGTGCACGGGAAAAAGTTGAGTCAAAATGCAAGGAGCTGCGTGTTTATGGGATAAATGGTTGGCGGCGTTCCCCTGCCTCTTCTCTGAGGCAAACAGGAGATGAGAGGGGAAGAAAGTGCCGCTGAACCAGTGAGACAGCGCAGCAGACGGAGGCCTTTTCTGGCTGACACTAGAATAGAAATGTATCTTCAGAAGGGCTTGCTGCAGGCGTAGACAGACATCTTGTCTGTCATGGTGTGGTCTCCCGTCTGAGCAATTTAGCATTATTTATTTGTGTTTACTAACTAACATGCAGTAGCTCCGAAAACGGATACGACAGAACAAAAGTCATCTCAACAGGATGGAATATTTCCTCATTTCATATACAGATGATCAATACCATTTCCGGCCACAGCATTGGGTACTCCTGCTCAACGTATCTATCTATTGACATCACCTAGGATAGTTCTCTTCTATTCTTGTTGCGCTCGCATCGTTCCTTGAGCTGTTCCTAAAACCGTTGCCCTCCCAATTTAGCTACCAAAACATTAGGAACACCAGTGTCAACCACAGCCACCACAATAAACTAGGGCTGTCAATTGATTCAAATATTTCATTGCGATGGATCAAATAAAACACGTTTTTATCAATAATAAGCAAGGAAAGCAGGTAAATCTCTTTGTGGTGAAATATTCAATATGCAACTGCGTCACATTTCATGCAATGGGATATCAATATTAGAAATATGGGCTAATATTTCATTCAAAAATAATAGACAGTTAGAAACCCCCCCAGTCACATCGAAACAAATAACTTTGGTCTTGTTGTGAGAGCCATTTGCCATATTTGCTATAATTCATGGGCAAGAAAGAAACCCCTAAAGGAAAACTGCACTTTTTGGGGGAAGTTTGCCCATTATCCACAATCCTTATGTGAAACATCAACACCAAATTTCTTTCTGTGCGTTCTGAAGAGACAAAACAAGTTGACATGGCCGAACTAACATCGGACATCATGAGACCCATCTGTTGCATGAAATACATGTTCATGTTTCACATGAGGATTGCGGATGATGGGCAAAATTCTGCGCACAGTTTTGTGCAGTTTTCCTTTAAATGTGGGTTAAATACTTGTCTTTAACTGAGTATTTAACTTGGGTTAAATACTCTCATTTTCCCCAGGAAGCTCACACACGTTGTCCTTCTTTCCCAATGCTACTTCATTTTTATAGTTTCTCATAAATACACTGCATTGTAACTTTCAATTCAAAAAATATCCTGTCAGTCCTCCAATTTTACTGTCCAGCAACATGATGTAACACATCCTGTAGCCTGTAACGTCAGGCCTTCACAATAAAAGCATGCAGGCAAAACAACACGGTTGCACAATAGGCAGTGCGGGTTTTCCCAACTGTACTGTACTGTATCTCAACTTACCAATATGTATTATTATTCGTATTTGGTGGAGGTCTGTGCCCAACTGCTTTTTGCTACAGCGCTTTCTAAAACTGATTATATTATTTCTTATTTATATGTTGTGCAGATGCAATGTCAAATATTAATTATAATAATAACCTGAATCCTATATTATCATGTCTTCTTTATTCTGAAAAGCTGGACTTACTTGCAGAGGAGTCCAGTGTAGTTGTCAGGGCACAGACAGGCATACCTGTCAGGCCCATGCAGGCAGGTCCCACCGTTTGCACACATGTGATTTGCACAGATGTCCACCTCCTCCTCACAGTCCACTCCGGTGTATCCAAGCTCGCAGGTGCACTGGTAGCTCAGCCCATTGGCACTGCAGTTGCCATGGACACAAGGACGGGAGGCACATGTGTCAGTGAAGAAGCTACAGTCTCCTCCTGGCCAGCCCTCAGCACAGCTGCAGTTGAAGGCGTTAAACAAGTCCTGGCACTCCCCTCCATTCAGACACGGATTGGGCATGCACACAGGCGCCCCCCTGCAGCCGACCAGCGGAAGATTGAGTGACGTCTGGATGAACTGCTGCTCCTGCAAGCGTGGGAGGTTCACCTGAGAGGAGCTGAAATAAGGCAGGGCAATGCCACCCAGCTCCACTGTGCCCAGGCACCCAGCTAGTGACCACCCTGTCTCAGAAGCCAACCCTCCCAGTAAGATGTCCACTCCATGCCTGAGGAAGTCCAGATTGCCCCCTGGACCTCTAGAAGTACGAGCTTTGTCTACTTCATCATCCAGAACCAGTGACCACTGAGACATCTGAGTCCAAGGTGCTGTCATGAACAAGTGGACACTGTGCCACTCGCCATCACTGACAGTCCTTGCGCTGCTGAGACTGACTGTGGAGATTCCTCGTTTGTCTTCCTCCTCCTCTTTAGTGTCTCTGGTGGTGCTCTGAAGCTCCATGAAGAAGAAGCCGTCCTGGACAGAGAGGGTGACAAAGGCAGAGTCCTTCTCCGCATGAAGTATAGCAGTGTTGCGTTTCCGTGTGCGCAGGTTTACAGAGAGGTTAGTTAGGTTGCGGGAAATGTGTCCATTTCCTCGATAGACTAGCACAGTGCTGTCATTCAGGAAAGTGGCATTGGAGTAACCTACGGTGACAGGAAGACACACATTAGCATCCTCTTTAAACCCGTACACAAAGGAACAGCTGAGCTGTCAATCTATTTAAATATATAATCGCTATGAATCGCATTTTGTCCATATTCATTGCAGATTGAAATAGGTTTTTATCTATAAAAAGTAGGAATGTAAATCTGTTTGTGGAGAATCATTTGTAAAGGGATGAGTTTTGGCAATATGGCCCATTATTTTATTCAAAAAAGAATAGACAGAATATACATTTACAAATCCCCCAGTTTTGTTGGCCGTACACTAGCAGCTCCTACCCAAATTTTGGCTCACAGAATGGGTGGAGAAAAGTGTCGGGTGTGATGTGTGATAGAAGAGTTTCAGCTAAAATGAAAGGAAAGGTGTACAAAACTGTGGTGAGACCAGCGATGTTGTTTGGTTTAGAGACAGTGCCGCTGAGGAAAAGACAGGAGGCAGAGCTGGAGGTAGCAGAGATGAAGATGCTGAGGTTCTCTTTGGGTGTGACCAGGATGGACAGGATCAGGAATGAGCACATCAGAGGGACAGCACATGTTAGAGGTTTTGGAGATAAAGTCAGAGAGGCCAGACTGAGATGGTTCGGACATGTCCAGAGGAGAGATAGTGAATATGTTGGTAGAAGGATGCTGAGTTTTGAATTGCCAGGCAGGAGGCCTAGAGGAAGACCAAAGAGGAGGTTTATGGATGTAGTGAAAGAGGACATGAAGGTAGTTGGCGCAAGAGAAGAGGATACAGAAGACGAGGTTAGATGGAGGCAATTGATTCGCTGTGGCGACCCCTGAAGGGATAAGCCGAAAGGAAAAGGAGAAGTTCAGGGAGAAGAATCAGCCTGGGACGGCTCGCATCTAAAAAGCACTAGTTGGTTGGGACACTCATGTGGGTGACAGTAAAAAAGTGCTGGCAGTGCTTCAGTACCTTCTTGCTTTATAAGGAACCCGACCCTTACACACTGGCAAGTGTACGTACTTCCTGACAATTAGAGCCATCTACCAGGGCTTTGAAGCTAAATTGAGCAATCAAAATCCCCTTTTATTTGTTCATTTCTGCTACATTTTTTCCCCATTTGTGGCGCCGCAGTCACTGCTCCTTCCTGGAATTATGGTGTGGGCCGAGGGTCAAACGGTAATCGCATGTCAAAAAAAATGCAGGTAAAGGAATCTTCGGTTAACACCTTAACTTTAGTAGAACCAGGAGACTTTCAGTGAAAACAAGAATGATGAAGATCTATCCATTCATTTTCTATGCAATTTATCCTCATTTGGGTCACTGGGTATGCTGGAGCCTATCCCAGCTGACTTTGGGCGAGAGGCGGGGTACACCCTGGACTGGTCGCCAGTCAATCGCAGGGCAGACATACAACCTGTCACACTTACATTCATACCATTTAGGGTCGCCAATTAACCTAACATGCGTGTTTTTGGAATGTGTGAGGAAACCGGAGTACATGGAGAGAACCCACACACGCACGGGGAGAACATGCAAACTCCACACAGAGATGCCAAGCGGAGATGCAAACCCTGGTCTTCCAGATCTCCTAACTGTGTGGCCAACACGCTATATATAGTTATGTATAGTTATGTATAGTTATGCAGTAATTGCTGTTCACTTATCAAACAAGGTAATTAGATGTTCTCCTCTCTAAATCTTCAAATTAGGGTGGACACAGTGAATCTGCCGATGTTGTACACTTTGTCCGGCCTCACTCATGCCCATACCAAGGACAGGAACATGGCCAATCCCAGTAGCTCTGATTTGATCACATATGTGCTTTGTCTTTGCCAACCGCCTCTCAACTAACGTCTCCTCCCACATTTCTATCCCTTGTAGTGCCTCGCAGAGCATGAGCATCTATGTTCCTTCACATCAGTAGCCACAAGTGTGATCAATTTTGAGTTGTCGTGTTCGACCAGCGACACCCGTGCTTTACTTGCGTTTGACTTTTGCCACCCGTGCTCGCCATTATGCAGCACATGTGCATCATTTTATGGTTTTGCCACAAGTGTGATTGATTCTGTCAGTGGGTTCGAGCAATAGCAATTGAGAAAAACTGTAATAAGAGAATGCATGTTCTCCAAGTGCTAGTGTGGGTTTTCTCCAGGTACTCCCACAGCCAGTGTTTTGTCTAGATTTGTCCCTAGTAACGACCCGATACGCGGTTCTAATATTTTTTCTCCCTTATATGTTTCAGATTGCATCACGTGTTGTGTAAAAAGAATGTTTACTTACATTCGTATCCTTGGTTCAGCATTTTGCACTCAGCATCTGCAGGGCACGGAGACAAGTCGCACCACCTGACATCTTCACAGTGCCGCCCTGCTGTGCTGGGTGGGCAGGTACAGGTGAAGTCGTCCCACATGGAGTAACACATTCCTCCGTTCAAACAAGGGTTCCTCTGAAGAACAGACATTAAAAAAGTAACTTTTTATTTTTATAAAAGTAAGTTATTTTGATACATGGTATTCATGAGTACCTACATGTGTGGTGTCCAATTAGTATTTGCTATTTGCTGCCCACAGCTCTTTTTTATTGGCCCTTGGAATATTGTATAAATAAAAGTAATGACTAATTAATGAGATATCCTATTAGCTATTGGAGTGATTTCCTTTGTGACATACAACACCGAGATATATTGATGTATTCAGATAGCTTAGCATATATTCACCTATATTGGGTTGAATTTAGCATCTTTAATGCACAAAATGTATCAAGTTCAATTTGTCTTTACTACTTTACATTGACTGAAAGAAAACACTGACAACTGCATGGAGTCTGAAGCAAAAATACAGTTACTGTAGGGCTTTGAGTTGGGCGTTAGTATCCACATACCCTGCAAGTATCGTCTCCTGTGCACCCAGCAGTCACATTCTCCATAAGTTGCAAAGGGAACGCCCTCACCGACGTATCCAAACCAAAAAACTGCAGCCTCTTGTCATTTATTTGCAGGTCTTGGATGCATCCTTTGAAATATCCACCAAACACTGCGGTGGCATCATTCTCCTGCAGACCTCCAACATACACAGTGTCTCCAGCCTGAACACCGACTGTCTTGACCTCCACCTCAGCTTGTTTGTGAGCACCTACATGCAGCATCATTTGTCCTCCTGCCATCTCTACATTCACTAAGTGGACTTCTCCATCATTGACCACACTTGCTCCCTTCAGGATCTCCATGTCACTGAGCTGAGCTGTGACCATGCCGTCCTCCAGCCACATGTGCAGGTATTGCTTGCTGCTGTTGGTCATGGCTAGCAGGAGGCCGTTGGGCCTCCGGGTTCGCAGGAATAGAGAGATTGAGAGGTTGTGACCCAGGTCGTCTGTGACAGTGAAGGCAGCATAACTGAAAGAGTCCTCATTCCCAAAACGTGCGGTCACATGTTCTGTAGATGAGGTACAAGATAAAACGGTAAATGGGCATTGCTTAAATAGTGCTTTGGCAATAGCATCTTATTCATACAACTACAGATGACTCAGCATTCGCAGAATAAGGGTTGTGTGTCTTCCTCAACAGTGGAGCAAGGGAAGCAGGTATTGAACCCTCAACCTTCATTTAAGAGATGGTCAAATAAGGTTGAAGTTAATATACAACCAAACATAGGATGGAGTGATTGGATATTATGTATCCATTATCTAACACTGTATATCAACATATATTCACAATTTGTATGTGCTACATACAGTATACTGTATATCTGCAGAGCTATGACATCATTACCTCAATACACTCCTCTGGTTGGATGTTGCTTGTTAAAATTGCACCACTGAATTTTTGCAGGGATAAGATCTGTGTCAGGTCCAAGTAAATACATTACAGAAAATAGTGTTCATAGAGATTAAAATACCAAGAAACAATTTAGTTACATAAAAACACAATCGAAAACTTTTTTGGCTTTAAATCCATTTTTTGTTTGATTGGATAAACAGACACAAAATACAAGCACAATAATGAACAAATTGTTAATTAAGTAATACCCCAACCACAGCGTTAGTCAAGTCAAGCGTGATCTTTAGAGTATGCAGGTGTACCTAATGTTATGTCCAGCCATTGAATTTTGCATGTACTGCAAACGTAAATTGAATTGGCTTACAATGCAACCTTCTGTATCAGAGAAAGATCTGAATCAGGGAAAGCACATCTTGCAACTAGCAGCCTGCATGCATGTCTGTGCAAGGTCAGCACTTTCCAATATGGGCTGCTCACCTTAACTCTAGGACATTCATATAGTGCATGACCTGAAACAAGCCACACACACACACAAGGCATTTCCTACATGTAAAGGAGGAATGCGTTTGTGAGCATGTCACAGCGTGTGAGCGCTAATCTGCTTTGCAATACTTAAGAGGCTATAGATATCCACTGAGGAAGAACTTGACTTTTCCCACATTTACAGTACATCTTGGTACAACAGAAGTAAATGTTCACACTAACTTAACATTTTTCTCTGCTAGATAATAAATAGCTTTTCCTTGTTGACAGTTGGATGTGCTAACCGTACATCCAAAATAGAACCCCTTTTAATCCAAAGAGTCACATTAGACCACTTTCACAAGCTTTTACTGTGGCTTTTGATTGGCCCAATCTTTACTCTCCACTTAGCCACTGAACATTAGCAACCCACACCTCACTTGATTTAGTATTTCCCAGCAATATGGATATATGGGGGCCGCACGGTGGATGAGTGGTTAGCACATTGGCCACACAGTCAGGAGATCTGGAAGACCTGGGTTCAAATCTCCGTTGGGCATCTCTGTGTGGAGTTTGCATGTTCTCCCCGTGCGTGTGTGGGTTTTCTCCGGGTACTCCGCTTTCCTCCCACATTCCAAAAACATGCATGTTAGGTTAATTGGCGACTCTAAATTGTCCATAGGTATGAATGTGAGTGTGACTGGTTGTTTGTTTATATGTGCCCTGCGATTGACTGGCGATCAGTCCAGGGTGTACCCCGCCTCCCGCCTGAAGTCTGCTGGGATAGGCTCCAGCATCCCCGTGACCCTAATGAGGATAAGCGGTACAGAAAAGGAATGGATATATGTAATGTTTCAAGAACAAGGAACAAAAAAATGCAAATTTTCATCTGCAGTCCCAGGGCAGATTGGTGATTATAAAAAAAAAGTCCGCAACAGACATAAAAGGCACAAAAATAAAAGGACTACTTTTGGAATGACATGGAATGACAGTCTCCTCTGCTTTGCTTTTAGATGGATAAACTTCTGTAGAGGAGGCGGAGCCTGACCATATAGTATTTTATAAACAAGTACTCCATCCATCCATCCATTTTCTATGCCACTTATCCTGATTAGGGTCGCGGGGATGCTGGAGCCTATCCCAGCTGACTTCGGGCGGGAGGCGGGGTACACCCTGAACTGGTCGCCAGTCAATCGCAGGGCAGACATACAAACATTCACACTCACATTCATACCATTTAGGGTCGCCAATTAAGCTAACATGCATGTTTTGGGAATGTGGGAGGAAACCGGAGTACCCGGAGTAAACCCACGCACGCACGGGGAGAACATGCAAACTCCACACAGAGATGCCCAACGGAGATTCGAACCCTGATCTCCTGAATGTGAGGCCCACATGCTACCAACATGCTCATCCACCGTGCGGCCCTAAACAAGTATTATGTCATGAAATTTAAGTATATTCTCCCAACAGAAAAGCTGATGTTTTGTAAGAATATGACAGTGGTGATGGGAGTTGTGCTTTCGATCCAAAACCTTAAGTGACTGCTTCTTATAAACTTTCCACTGACTATAGTGTTGTTTTACTAGTTTGGCTCCAACCTGTCAGACAGTATTGAATATGTGAAATAATTTTTGCTGCTTCAGACATTAAATTGTTTTGTCTATGTCTGAAAGTTGCAAATGTGAATTTTATTTTATTTGGTAACTTTGTATTTGTATTTTTGAACCATTGTTAATATGTAACCTCCAACTTTAACTGGTGGGTCGGGTTCCTTATTAAGCGATTTGGTGAAATACATACTGTATAGACAGTGGCTCTCCCTTAGAGAATAGGTGAGAAGCACTGTCATCCGGGAGGGACTCGGAGTAGAACCGCTGCTCCTCCACATTGAGAGGAGTCAGATGAGGTGGCTCGGGCATCTGGTTAGGATTCCTCCCAAACGCCTTCCTGGGGAGGTGTTTGGGGCACGTCCAACCGGTAGGAGTCCTCGGGGAAGACCCAGGACACGGTGGAGAAACTATGTCTCTCAGCTGGCCTGGGAATGCCTCGGCATCCGCTAGACAGGTACCAGAAGGTACCAGAAGGCCAAGCAGTCTGCAGCTCTTGCAGTCGCTGAGGCAAAAACCCAGACATGGGAGGAGTTCGGAGAGGCCATGGAAAAAGACTTCCGGATGGCTTCAAAGAGATTCTGGACCACCACATGCCGTCTCAGGAGGGGGAAGCAGTGCACAGTCAACACCGTGTATGGTGGGGAGGGCGTGCTGCTGACCTCGACTCGAGATGTTGTGGACCGGTGGATGGAATACTTTGAAGACCTCCTCAATCCCACTGACACACCAGTGCCTGGGGACTCTGAGGCGGGTTCGCCTATCTCTGGGGCTGAGGTCACCGAGGTGGTCAAAAAGATCCTTGGTGGCAAGGCCCCGGGGATGGATGAGATCCGCCTGGAGTTCCTTAAGGCCCTGGATGCTGTGGGTGTGTCTTGGTTGACACGACTCTGCAGCATCGCATGGACTACAGGGTCGGTGCCACCGGACTGGCAGACTGGGGTGGTGGTCCTGCTTATCAAGAAGGGGGAATGAAGGGTGCATTCTAACTATCGTGGGATCACACTACTCAGCCTTCCTGGTAAGGTCTATTCAGGGGTTCTGGAGAGGAGGATCCGCCGGATAGTCGAATCTCGGATTCAGGAGGAGCAGTGTGGTTTTCGTCCTGGTCGTGGAACTGTGGACCAACTCGATACTCCCGGCAGGGTCCTTGAGGGTGCATGGGAGTTTGCCCAACCAGTCGACATGTGTTTTGTGGACTTGGAGAAGGCATTCGACCGTGTTCCTCGGGGAATACTGTGGGCAGTGCTCCGGGAATATGGGGTATCGGACCACCTAATCCAGGCGGTTCGTTCCCTTTATGACCGGTGTCAGAGTTTGGTTTGCATTGCCAGCAATAAGTCGGACCGGTTTCCAGTGAGGGTTGGACTCCGCCAGGGCTGCCCTTTGTCACCAATTCTGTTCATTACTTTCATGGACAGAATTTCTAGGCGCAGCCAGGGCGTTGAGGGGTTTCAGTTTGGTGGCCGCAGTATTCGGTCTCTGCTTTTTGCAGATGATGTGGTCTTGTTGGCTTCATCGAGCAGTGACCTTCAACTCTCACTGGATCGGTTCGCAGCTGAGTGTGAAGCGGCTGGGATGAGAATTAGCACCTTCAAGTCCGAGTCCATGGTTCTCGCCCGGGAAAGGGTGGAGTGCCATCTCCGGGTCAGGGATGAGGTCCTGCCTCAAGTGGAGGAGTTTAAGTACCTTGGAGTCTTGTTCACGAGTGAGGGAAGGATGGAATGTGAGATCAACAGGCAGATTGGTGCGGCGTCTCCAGTGATGCGGACTCTGCACCAGTCTGTCGTGGTGAAGAGAGAGCTGAGTCTCAATTTACCCTACCCTCACCTATGGTCATGAGCTCTGGGTAGTGACCGAAAGCACAAGATCGCGGGTACAAGCGGCCGAAATGCGTTTTCTCCGCAGGGTGGCTGGGCTCTCCCTTAGAGATAGGTTGAGAAGCACTGTCATCCGGGAGAGACTCGGAGTAGAACCGCTGCTCCTTTGCATTGAGAGGAGCCAGATGAGGAGCCTTGGGCATCTGCTTAGGATGCCTCCGGAACGCCTTCCTGGGGAGGTGTTCAGGGCACGTCCAACCGGTATGAGGCCTCAGGGAAGACCCAGGACACGTTGGAGAGACTATGTCTCTCAGCTCGGCTTGGGAACGCCTCAGCATCCGGCTAGACAAAGTGGCCGGGGAGAGGGACGTCTGGGCTTCCCTGCTTAGGTTGCCGCCCCCGCGACCCGACCTCGGATAATTGGAAAAAATGGATGGATGGATAAAAAGAAAATTAAAATATTTGGAAAATAAATTAAAACAGCAAAAATGGGGGAAAAGTTTCCTCCCACATCCCAAAAACATTCATGTTAGGTTAATTGGCGACTCTAATTGTCCATTAGAGTGTGAGTGTCAAATAGCTTAAAATCAAAGTCAAAAACTATCTGCCCAAAAATGTATTTTTAAGAAATTACTTATTTGCCGGGGACTCTTGGAATTAACTAACAGCGGCCCTGGCCAATAGCACTCATTATAAATAAAATGAGAAATTTACAGTTAATCTATGTGATTGGTATGTGCTAATCTCACTCATGGATGATCAGTAACGGAAACGGCAGCATAATCGGAGCATCTCTAGAGAGTCAGACATGGGAGTGTATTGATGCTTCCAAACCTACCTTCTTCACAGTCTTGACCTTCGTAAGGCCTTGGACACTGGCACAGGTAGCTCTGCCACAAGTTGACACACTGTCCATTGTTTTGGCAAGGCACATCCAAGCATCGGTCCCGATGGCTACAGCCAGGGGACACATTCACGGCAGAGTCACTCAGCCACTCCTCAGGAACAATCAGTTGCCAGTCCACAAAGACATCCCGCATGCAGCCGATGAATGCTGGAAGTGGCGAGTTCTCAACTGGGCTTTGTGAATTCTGGAGTACTCCTCCAATGAAGGTGTTCTGAGGAGGTGACACCAGGCCAGCCATGGTCCTTTGGACTGGGGCCGCCTTGTAGCAAGACCAGCTCTCACATTTTGCAGCATCATCTAGGAGTCTCAGACTCAATACCCAGTTTGTAAGTACTGCCTCAACAGTATGCCACTCTCCATCTGTGACTTTGTGTGACAGCTCCAAGGCCCCAATTCTAGTCTCTGCTTGGACGCCATCAGATGCTTCCCTCCTCAGGTTGAGATGAAGCTGCCTTTCTTGCAGCTCCAGGCTCAGCAGCAGTCCCCTGATGCTCCGCTGGAACAATATTGCATTGGGCAGAACCGTCTTGAAGCTGAGGGTGATGTTAGATGAGACCTCAGCATCCACAAGGGGGCTCTGGAGCAGCAAATGGCCACCGCGTTCAAAGGAGAAGGTGGTGGGGTTCTTGCAGAGGGGGCCGGTGTATCCAGGTGAGCAAGTGCAAGTGTAGCCGTGAGTCCCGTCTAATAGGAAGGGAAAGCAGGAACCTTGGTTCTGGCACTCATGGCCATCACAACCCACCAACCTCACATCACAGTTTGCACCTCCATAAAGGTAACCATTGCTACGCTTTTTGATGCAGTGACAGATGTAACCCCCATCATGCCGCTCACAGCTCCCGCCATTGTGACAGGGGCTGGGATCACAGTGGTCTATGACTTCTTGGCAGAGGGAACCTGTAAGAATTAAATCACCGAAACGTGAGTATCTCATAAGTAAACACTGTAGACAAAAGTATCCAGGCACGGTTTTTAAGGAGTTATTTACACCTGTGTGAAGGCTGTGCACATATACAAAAAATACATGCATCAAACTCCATCATTTGTATTATATTCCCAATTTTAGACCCACTACATAACAAATGTTGCAAAAAGTTAGTTAAAGAGTATGTCATAAACAGTCCCTCGCCACTTTGCGGTTTGAATTTTGCGGCTTCATTTATCACAGTTTTTCAAAAATATTGTACACATTTTTCCTAAATTATGTGTTTTCAAGCATAAAGGTGACTAACTGAACTAAAATACATATATAAGGCATTCAGAAGATAGAATGATATGTGGTATTCTTAACTGGTCACCAGGTGTTAGTAATGTTACTCTAACCCAGTGGTTCCCACACTTATTTTGCAGCGCCCCCTTTTTGGCGATTAAATGATTTTAACCACCCCCGCCTGAAAAATATGGTAATAATGAAAAGTGTTTGTGGTGGCCCAACATCACTTCCTGTCTGCCCGCCACTCAGCTCCACCAGCTCCACCAGGAATTAATAACGACACACAGCAGCACGAGTCTCATATATGTCTTTAATGGCTTATAAACTCGTATTATGTCTACCATATTGGGTAATACAAGAGTAAAAATGACTATCAGGGTGTTAGTTCATGACTAAAAGGCCATAAGAGTGTTAAAACCCGTATTTATAAGGCAGTAAACATTTTCTACGCTCTAACTATGAAAATATTCAACACACTGACTGAATAAATAAGCAACCCCACTTTGTAGAGATTCACCTATCAAGGTCGGGTCTGAAACCAATGAACTGCAATACATGGGGAATTACTGTGCACTTGTATTTAATTATTAAAGAGTACGTCATAAAACTTGCTTTTAGTATTAAAGTAGTACAAGTTAGGTAAGTAGGAACAGTAAGCAAGACCCTTCTTTTTTCTTCTTTAACTACTAAGTAAACTTACACCAAGCTTTGTGTATATGTCCATATTTGCATTTCCACATTACGCAGAATTGCCACTTGACTCGTCAGTGTCGTTACTCGCTTAACTCACTCGTATAATCCTCTTAACATCTCGTTTGTGTTCATTTCAAATGCTTACACGATTGTAAAAAGAAACAGACACGACAGACTATATTTCCCGAGACACATTTGAGGAAAACAGCTATTACTACAAAATGCTGTTACCTGTTCCAAGCAATAGAATCAGCCATATCCACATTATGTGCCTTCGCATCATGCTGTCATTCTTTTCTCCGGAGATGCTCCCGAAACTTGTCTAAGTGCACCATATTAGTGTGAGTGCGCAAAGGCCGTCCCAGAGGAGGTCTGCTTCTTGTCTACGTCTTTGCAAACGTGCACGGCTGAATAGTTGGAGACCGGCAAAGCCAGATCCTAAGGATTAAACTAATGCTATTTGGCCACCTTACTAAGTCAGTGCCACCAGCATGGGTTCCAATTTAGAACATAGCTCCATCAGTAGCAGCTCACAGATTTATCTAAATTCATTGTGAAACCAAATCGTTTTGTGTAAGACGGAATAAAAATAATCAGCTTTTGTGATCCAACAATATTAGTCAAGGCACATGGCACTAATTAAGTCTGAGCACCATCAATATCCTATTTATCAAAACATTACATGCACTATATTGTTCTGAACAGTCTCACCAAAGGTGATACATTTAACTTAATTGTATTACATAACCCAATCAGTTAAATCACCACATCGCATCTCCCAGGCCTGTCAGAAGCTTGTCATTCCTTACCTAATGTACACATTGGAATTTGGCAAGTAACGACCCAACACTGTGTGAAGCCATCAGTAGAACACGTTGAAATAATTGCACTTTATTCATCACAAGAGACTACCTGTTGTTCCTGCAGGACAGCTGCAGATGAAGCCTGCAGCATGCCGCGGGTCATAGTGTTCAGGTAGCAGAGGGTCGCTGCCAAAAAGGACTTGCCATGACCTCTCGATGCAGCGCCCCCCATTCAAGCAAGGGTTACTGCCACACTCGTTGATGTCTATTTCACACTGACGTCCCGCAAATCCTGAAAATAAAGGTGCAATGGCATTGTTATTGTTGTTAGTGTACGCTATTTTTGTGACCCCTTTATTGTGGGACGGGATGTGCTTTTATTTTGAAGGCCGGAACTGACGGAAAGAGAAGAAGAAGAAGAAGAAGAAGAGCGATGGTGTGTTGAGAATAAACGTGCCTTCTACAGCTCTGGCTTCCGTGTATCCGTTCACGCTACACTCCCGCAAGACTCGCAGGACACGGCAAGGGCTCGGTTACGTTGGTGGCAGCGGTGGGATTTATCCAGTGCACAATCGGGAAGTGTAGACAGCTGACGGAAGTGAGCCCTCCTGCTAACCAACAATTAGTTTAGCTGCTAGAGTGTAGTTAGGAAGTGCACGGGCGCCACGTGTTTTCCCGTGAGCAAGTACTGGCAGCGATTATGAGGATGAACTAGCCCGGATTCTCCCCACACGACTATCCAAGGCTGCGTTCCTGCTGTGGGACAGTTTACCCGCTGCTGTCCAGGCAGATTATTCTGCAGTAAAGGAGAAGCTGAAAGACGCTTTTCGACAGAGACATTTCTTGGACAACTATAGAGCAAACCTTGCGGCTCGACGTCGTGCCACAGGTGAAAGCCTGGATGTCTATGCGGCTGATGTAGGGAAGCTAGTGGATGAGGCTTTCCCTAACTATGGTGATGCTGCCAAAAAGAAGAAACATTTCGCAGATTCCTAGCTGGACTTGACCCCTGGCTCAAAGCGAAATGTCAGGCCTTAGTTATTGCTGGCTGCTGCGACATGGCTCGAGAGACTTTGAGAAGTGACTACACCTGCCCTCCGGTTCATATGCATGTCGGTAGGGGTGAGGCCGCTCAGGTGCACACCGTTTCAGAGGACGCTCGATTGCAGCGTACCATGGAAGCGCTTGCAGAAGGCATGAGGGAAATAAAGAAGGACATTAGAAGACTCTCAGATGAGAGCGAGTGGATGAAGTATCGTGGCCGAACCACAGAGGCTTTCTCCTCTAGCCCCGGGCAGTGTCAATGCCAGTGTGGAAGCCAGGGCTGCCAGTCTCTGCGTTCCTGGACTGAGCCACGAAGGCATTCACCTACTGCAGGATGGCACGAGCGACGGGATGACCAGTACATCGGACCAGATCGACGCTCCCCATCTCCACACAGTGACCGCGTTGTTTCCCCCGAGGGACGGGGCCGGCCGCCAAACAAGACAACCAACTCTTACAGCAACTCCGTAAGACGACGGGGGGTAAGGTTCCTTTCCCCAGACCACCTAGACCCTGCTGACGCCGCCTACCCTCTTAGCGCCAATATCATCGCACTGCTGGACACGCTAGGGACTGTTATGGCTACAATACGCTTAGGTAGCCAGGCATGGCAGCATGTTTTTCATGTCCTTCGTAAGTCCACCCAAGCTGCCATTCTGGGGTTGGACTTCCTGACAGCGTACCATGCGCTGTTGGACTTCTCCCGTGGTAAGCTGCAGCTGTGGGGCATAGAGGTTAGCTTGCTGAGCCATGAGGACTTGATTCCCGTATGTTGTAATGTGTCCCTTACATCTGCTATAACGCTGCCCCCCTTGAGTGAGATGTTGGACCCGGTACGCGTTTTGCCCGCTGGGCCGGTAGACCACATATCTTCATTTATTGGGTACATGGAACCTAACCCCCAGCGTAAGAGCGAGTGTGTAGCCCGCAGTCTCAACTCCGTAGAAAAGGGGGCTACTACGGCCCGAGTGCTGAACCCTACGAGCCAAAGCCTCACACTGCGAGAGGGCACCCATCTCGGGGAGTTTTTCTCTGTGAATGAGGGTGATCTGGAGATTCCCTCAGTTCCCATGACAGCAAAGACATCCACGGCGGCTATAACCGAAATGCTGCCGGTGTCCTTGTCCGACCCCCCTGTCAATGCACTGCAAATGGGACAATTGAAGGCCCTCTAGCCGAATATAGGGACATCTTTAACACCTTCAAAGCCGTAACTGGTAAATGCACCCTAGTCAAACATTGCATTAACACTGGTGACCACCCACCTTTGAGACAGCGGGCCTACAGGTCTTCCCTGGAAAAGAGGGAGGAAATTGAAAGACAAATCCCTCTTAGATAATGGAGTAATTGAGGAAAGCTGTAGTCCATGGGCCTCGCCTGTCGTGCTTGTAAAAAAAAAAAAGAATGGCGAGTGGAGGTTTTGTATTGATTATAGACATCTAAACAGCGTCACAGTGAAGGACTGCCATCCCCGGCCTCACGTGGATGACACCCTGGACGCGCTGGCGGGGTCCTGTTGGTTCAGTACTTTGGATTTTTCGAACGGCTACTGGCAGATCGAGGTTGCAGAGGAGGATCGCCAGAATACGGCTTTCACCACGGGCAGGGGCCTGTATCAATGGAGGTCTATGCCCATGGGTCTCACCAACTCGCCTGCAACGTTCCAGCGCATGATGGAACTGGTGCTCCGAGGGCTCCCACGGCAGGTGTGTATGGTCTACTTGGACGATGTGTTGATATTCAGCCCGACATTGGAAGAGCACCTGGCCAGCCTGCGAGAAGTGTTCTCGCGCATCCAGGTGGCAGGCCTCAAGCTGAATCCCCGGAAATGTCACCTTGCTCGAGACCATGTGGTGTTCCTGGACCATGTGGTCTCACGGCATGGACTACAGCCGGACCCGAGAAACACAGAAAAGGTAGAAACTTGGCCCACGCCGCAATCACCCACTGAGGTGAGGGCCTTTTTGGGCCTGTGCTCTTACTATAGGCGATTTGTGAAAGACTTTGCGCATCGGGCTGACCCATTGCATCATCTAACATGTAAAGATGTTCCTTTTGAATGGACTGATGATTGTAATGCCGCTTTTGAATACTTGAAATCTGTGCTGTCGTCTGCCCCAATTGTTGCTATGCCAGATGATGCTACTCCCTTTAAAGTGTACACCGATGCCTCTAATGAAGCTGTGGGAGCAGTGTTAGCTCAGGATAAGGAAGGGATAGAGAGAGTAGTGGTTTATGCCAGCCAGCCACTGACTAACAACCAGCGCCGCTGGTCCACGTTTGATAAGGAGTTATGGGCTGTAGTGTGGGCCGTTCGTCAGTTTAGGCATTATATTGGGGTGTCTGCTTTCACTATAATAACTGATCACAAACCTCTTCTAAGGCTACGGGGCATGGCTGTTGATAAGGACCCATCCGGGAAGAGAGCCCGGTGGATCTTGGAGCTGGATCCTTATAATTGGGTAATGCAGTATAAACGGGGGCCGTGTCATACTAATGCGAATGCCCTCTCAAGGCGCCCCGATAGGGACACTCTAGGTAGGCCGGTCCAGATTAATATTGTGGACATTCGCCCACCCGCTGGCAACATGTCCCCGCTCGGGGGGGTTCCACAGGCTACGGAGGTTGACACTAGGGCGCAGGACCTGCCTGTTCTTTTGACTGACACGGAAACGCTAACACGACAACAGCAGAATGACCCCGACATTAGTGTGGTGTTAAACTGGATCAGGACTGGGGGCTCCCGTCCACTAAGAGGGGAGATGAGAGGCAGCTCCCGGTGGCTCCGGAAACTGTGGACTGAGTTCCCAAGATTGTCCCTGGTGAAGGGGCTTTTATGTCGGACGGTGAACGCCTCCCCTATAGGTGAGACCCAACATCAGGTGATTGTTCCGGCCGCGTTGGTACCAGCGATTCTCACCCAACTCCAAGGGGGCTCGCTCGCTGCACATTTCTCAACAGAAAGAGTGTGGGAGCAAGCTAGAAAGCGCTGCTACTGGCCGTCCATGCTGAAGGATATTCAACAGTGGTGTGAACAGTGTGTGCCATGTCAGACTGGCAAGGCCCCCTACCAAAACATCGTGCTTTGATGGGAGGGTTACAGGCTGTTCGGCCATTTCAGAGAATGGCGATGGACATTTTGGAGCTTCCGGTGACATCTAAGGGAAGTCGATATGTGCTTGTGATAAAGGATTATTTCTCAAAGTTTGCCAACCTTTATGCTCTCGCAGATCAGAATGCTCAAACGGTTGCTCAGTGTCTGTTTGAGGATTATGTGTTAGCACATGGTATTCCAGAGACTGTACATAGTGACCAGGGCAGACAGTTTGAGGCGGAGATTGTACACAGACTGTGTGGACTACTTAAAATCAAGAAAACACACACTACCCCATATAACCCCAAATCCGATGGTATGGTGGAGCGTTTTAACCGTACTCTGATTGACCAGCTAGGGAAGTCGCTGCTGGCTTGCAGTGGTGAATGGGATGACTATATTGAAGCTTTTGCTTATAAAACATCTGCTCACACGAGCACAGGATACACGCCCTACTACCTCACCCATGGTCGGGAGGCCCGGGTCCCTGTTGATGTGTTAGTGCCGAGTCAAACAGCGTATGTGAAATTGTCTGTCTCGCATGCGGATTTTGTCTCGGCTATGTTGGAGCGGCTGGATGTGGCCTTTGTAAATGCCAGGCAAAGGGCGGTGGTTGCACATGAGGGACAGAAACTGTACCATGACTCTAAGGCCCGCTATAAACCATATAGGGTAGGTGACTTAGTGTGGCTGCATAACCCTCGGGAAGACCGGATGAAGTTGGCTCCCCATTGGAGGGGCCCTTTTAAGATCATAGGGGTCCTGGATTCTGGGGAGATGTCGGGCCTCACTTATCGCATCAGTGACCCCCTCGCAGTGGATGGTGTAGCGCAGGTAGTTCAAACCATATGCCAGCGGTCTTATTTCAGAGCCTCCCTTGGAGACCCGCCCTTGCCTCACTCCGGAGTCCCCTCCACTGTGGGAGGAGCTGCCTTCTGATGGTTGGCAGGAGCAGTATGTAGTGGGGGAACAGGGGGATAGGTCGTTCTTGCCGACGTCACGTGCTGGGAGAGCGGTGAGACCTCCAGCTTGGGTCAGGGATTTTGTTACCTACCGTTGAAGACCGGGCCGTCACGTTATGACAGGGTGTGGCTGTTCCCTTGGTTGGGTAGTTTGAGATTGTGTTCAACCTTGTTATTTTTTTTTTACGTTGCCCTCTTTCTCTGGGCATGTGCCTACACCCTCACACCCGCGTACATATGTATAAAGTGCCTTTTGATGCAATTTTTTTCCAATACTGGTGTGTAGGGGGTATACAGTGATGGTACAATGTTGCACTGTTTTGTGTTGTATGCTGGGGGATTTGACACTGTAAACGAGGACGTTTCATTTTGTTGGGGGGTGACTATGTACGCTATTTTTCTGACCCCTTTATTGTGGGACGGGGTGTGCTTTTATTTTGAAGGCCGGAACTGACGGAGAGAAAGGAGTGAAGAAAGGAAGAAGAGCGATGGTGTGTTGAGAATAAAAGTGCCTTCCTTAGCTCTGGCTTCCGTGTTTCCGTTCACGCTACACTCCCACAAGAGTCGCAGGAGACCGTAAGGGCTCGGTCACGTTAGTAGTAGAGGTAATAGCGCGGCACCGCTTCCATACAAACCTTTGCCTTTGTCTAAGATATTAATAATCACATTTGATAGACACAGTCATTATTGGGGCTGTAGTTTACAGTTGTATATCAACCTCCCATACGGCTAATTGAACAGCACAAACGCCACAATTAAAAAGGCAGGGTCAAAGAGATGTCCTCCCAAGCTCATACTAACCAGCAGACAAACAACAAAAGTTTAATTTAAATATTTAATATTTAGTTTAAAATAAAGTGTAATTTGGGCCGCACGGTGGCTGAGTGGTTAGCACATTGGCCACACAGTCAGGAGATCTGGAAGACCTGGGTTCAAATCTCCGTTGGGCATCTCTGTGTGGAGTTTGCATGTTCTCCCCGTGCGTGAGTGGGTTTTCTCCGGGTACTCCGGTTTCCTCCCACATTCCAAAAACATGCATGTTAGGTTAATTGGAAACTCTAAATTGTCCATAGGTATGAATGTGAGTGTGACTGGTTGTTTGTCTATATGTGCCCTGCGATTGACTGGCGACCAGTCCAGGGTGTACCCCGCCTCTCGCCCAAAGTCTGCTGGGATAGGCTCCAGCATCCCCGTGACCCTAATGAGGATAAGCGGCATAGAAAATGGATGGATAAAGTGTAATTTACCTGGCCAGCATTGGCAGGTGTAATTACCCTGACTGTCCTCACAGATGGCGCTGTTGAAGCAAGGTTCAGAGTAGCACGACGGTCTCAGGCCCTCACAGTGTTTACCTGAGAAGGCTGTGTGTGAGCAGTCACAGCTGTATCTAGGACACATTAAACACATTGCTTGAACCAAATTGACCTAATAGTTGGTCCTGGAAACTGGAAAATATATTTGCAATGCCTTTGCCAGGTCTACTTACTCGTCCACTCCATCTATGCACAGAGCTCCATTCCGGCACGGCTCGTCTTGGCACTCGTCTATGTTGATGTCACACCGGTGTCCTTGGAAACCGGGTGGGCAGGTGCAAATGAAGCCACCAGCATTGCCGTGGCAACTACCGCCATTGAGACACGGCTGTGATTGACACTCATCAATCGGGACCTCACAAGTGGCCCCTTAGACAATCAAAGCAACACAGATATCAGAAGGGAAAACAAGAAGAGCTTTAATGTGGACAAGCTGTGATCATGCATGCTTTTACACCACAGCAGCTGTCTGCTGGAACAAAAACCACTATTCACTGCGTCCATTCACAGTATGCATGCACTTACAAGAATGTGTCCACAGAAAAAAAAAAAATCTTTTTGTTGCACCTTTTAGCAGACTATGGACTATTCTCCATTGCCTCCCAGCTATACTGGAAATCGAGGTATTGCATAACTGGTAGAGACTAGATGAATAAAAATGAATAGAACAAAATATACATATATATATGCGATAATGTTTAATTCTTATTTGAAATATTTGACTTGTCTTCAGCATATGCAGAGTATACATTTTAAAATTGCAGACTGAAGTGATTACACATGTTGAGGTGATTAGAAGTAAACAATAAAGTACTATAGATATAATTTATGGTTGCAATATTTTTGTACATTGACTTTTGCTTAGGAAGGTTGCCTGGCAACCTTATCAAGCCAACTACACACTTGCATAGCAGAGTCACGCAAGCTGGAACCAGGTAAATACGACCACATGTCCACATTCGGAGCCAATCAGCAAGTAGTAACGCCCCTGTGCGTGGGCTGGACTCAAGGATAGCTTATCAGCAGTTTGTGAGCAGGAGTCCATCCATTTGCTACGCCGCTTATCCTCATTAGGGTCACGGGAGTATGCTGGAGCCTATCCCAGAGGACTTTTTTTTGCCAGAGGCGGGGTACACCCTGGACTGATCGCCAGTCAATGGCAGGGCAGACAGACAACATATGGACTATTTAGAGTCGTCAATTAACCTAACATGCATGTTTTTGAAGTGTGGGGGGAAACTTGAGTACTTGAACTCAGAACTCCTGACTGTGAGGCCAACATGCTAACCACTCCAGACCAATTTTTCACTGAAAGATTCCAAAGCCAGAAAAGTTGGTTTGCCAGATCACTTTAACACGCAAAACCAACTTGGACGTTTCACACCTTGTTTCGGTATTTGTTTTACAGGATGCATTCATTTGAGCAGTGCTGCATTTTATTCATACCGCGGTGGCCAAAACTTTTAGAGGTCACTAAAAATGTGGGCCTTACTAACTTTGGTGCATCAGTTCCCATCCATTCATCCGTCCATAATGCTGTAGTGTAAGGAACCTGAATTGCAGAGTTTTGAAGAAGAGGTTCAAGAATTGAGAATATTTTTGCACACAGCATTTTATATTTTATTTCTATCCAAATATTTTCCCAAAAATTTAAATAATAAATATGAATTGTTCTTTATTTCTGTTACAATGAGCTACCGAACGTCCCCTTGGGCAACTATTAACAGTCTATTGTAGTGTATTTGATGAATGCTGTTCTGCTCTCAAGGTCATAACAAATCCAACACTGTGTTACTTTCCTCACTCACCAGTGAACCCAGAGGGACAGAGACACGAGTAGCGACCGACTCTGTCCACACAGGTGGCTCCGTTCATGCAGGGCCGAGAGACGCATTCATTGACATCAATCTGACAGTGAGCACCCTGGAAGCCCGGCACGCAGAAGCATGCGTAGCCATCCCCACGGATTCGACACAAGGCCCGGTTTTGGCAAGGGTTTGGTGAGCACAGGTCCACAGCTGGTGACGTCCCCAAAGGAGATGTACCTATAAATACACAGAATGAAGGTAGTCAACATACCTGAACGTGTACAGTTATCACAAGTCAGTTCAGTACTCTATCACTGACCCTGGACACCTGGCTCAATCCCATAGAGTCCTGTATGAGAACTATTTTCAAAATGTGGTCCTTACAAAGATAGTAATGCTTTTGCTTTTTTTTGGTTGTATTTAATCATTCATTTTCTTACCGCAGATCCTGCCAAGGATTACAGGTGAACTCGACTGGTGAGATGCATGATTCACAGTCTCCCATGAACCTAACACGTATGTTCTTGAACTGCATGAGGAGATTGTCTTGCTATTTCAGCTTGATCTCCTTTGGCATGTTGCATCTTTTCACTCATACAAAAGCTTTTTGCCTTTTCTCAGCAGTTGGCTAATTACAAGGTCTTTAAGGAAGCATTAGGGCTAGCGTCCTCAGCAAGCACCTCCATTGATTAACATGGTGATTGCACTCATTTCTGAGAGTGATTAGTGACATGAGTTTGAAGCTCTTCAATTAAGTCAAATGTTGCTCTGCATACTAATTGGAGGATCATACCTCCTCCAAAACAACGGAAATATCAGGTACAATAACGCATGATCACATTTCACTTCACTTTCACACAAGACTTGGGGATTTGAACTCATTTTCGCATTATTTGAATAGAATGACAATATAATCCGGTTAGTATAATAGTGTAATACTGTACATAATTTCAATATACAGTCCAAGCTGTAAAAATGTGCTTTAAACCTCGACCTTTCGTCAAAAAAACATAACAGACGAAACATATCCATAAGAAAAAATAGGAAGTAGCCAGAAGCACTGTAATTATGATCGACACAATCAGATGAGCAAATGTTGCTTGCATGGATGATGAACACTCCTTGCCACTTCAAGAATAATCTTGAAAGGGACTAAGTGGTTATTTCATGCGTGTGAAGTGGGTTTTGCATGACAACTACGGTGAAACTGCATCATGATGGTGCTCTGGAGCCCAAATATAAGTCCACTGCAAATACATCTTCAGTGTCTAATCAAACTGAGCGTTGGTTTAAAAAAGGAGACACTTATCCTCCATGATTGGTGTAGGTCAATCAGTCCCAAAGACAGCTTTCTATGTTGCAAAAGTGCAGCCATGTCTAGACTAGAGATGGGTACCTTTCACATTTGAACCAATATGGTGCCAATATTTAGTACCTGGGAACCGGTACTGTCATTTTGTGTGTATTTATGAGGTATTAAATGCTAATTTAATCATTTATCTCTGTATATTTTAAAATTTAGCATATATATCAAAACCACTTCCAGCTGTTTGCATTGTAACATTTCTTCAAAATGAAAACCCATACCTTACCATTACTTTCCTTTCCCCTCTGGAAAAAGTGTGTGATGAGAGTCCATTGAGTAAGATTAAGTTTAAAAAAATGAGTATGGAGTAAAAATAAATAAAGATATAGTGTATTTTTACAAACTGAAGTACTGTAATACAAACTCCAAACCAAAGTGAAGCATCCTTCTTTTGAACCACACTACAAGACTACTGCTAAGGGGCAATTGCTTTGTGCGTAGAAGAAAATAAAGCTATAAGCTCCAAGCAAAGAAGCTTTTCTTGCAGGAGCCGTCAGTCTAACAGATAATATAACTTTCGACAGCTCCTTTGTGTTGTCAATAATCTTTGAATGTGTGTTTAAGTTACATCTGCTTTGGTTCTTGTGCTTGTGGTACTCCTGAGAGGCATAGAAAGAAACCAGCTTCACTTTGTAAAGACTAACGTTCTGCTATGTAGTGAATTATTTGTAATTGCTGGGTTACATTTAAGTAACATCTACATTGTTGTATGTGAATTCACTTTCCAGACTTACTTTACCAATCAGAGTATTTCTAAAAATGTTGGCTGTGTCCGACATGTCCAAAAACATGCATGTTAGGTTCATTGGTGAGTCTAAATTATCCATAGGTATGGATGTGAGTGTGACTGGTTGTTTGTCTATATGTGCTCTGCCGTTGACTGGCAACCAGTCCGGGGTGTACCCCTCCTCTTGCCCGAAGTGAGGATTAAGTATCATAGAAAATGAAAAGGGATGGGACATTTGATTAAATGGCTCTCATCAACAATCGGAAATTAATTGAAAGCATCATTTAAAAAGAGGACAACATATTTTTCCCATATACTTTTTGGAAAAAAAAAAGTTTTTAAATGTTCAAAACATAAATGTAACAATTAGCATAGCTGGCGTTTTTTCTTCCCTGATGGCACCGCCATATTCCAAGAACGCACTGCCAAGATTCATCGGGCTCAAATTGTGAAAGAGAGGTGCAGGAAGCATGAGACATCATTTTCACTCATGGAGTCCAGACCTTAACCCCATTGAGAATCTTTGGGATGTGCCGGAGAAGGCTTTGTGCAGCGGTCAGACTCTACCATCATCTATGCAAGATCTTGGTGAAAAATGAATGCAACACTGGATGGAAATAAATCTCGTGACTTTGCAGAAGCTTTTGGAATCAACGCCACGGCGAATGCGTGCCGTACACGAAGCTAAAGGCAGTCCAACGGAATATATGACGAGTGTATGAGCTTTTTCTTTTTTTTGTGGTGACTTTTTTTTTTTGCCAGGCAGTGTAGTTGAGATCGAGACAAGCATCTGTCATAGTGCCTTATTATGCACATCCCGACAACATTAACGCCCATATTCATGATGTCGGTACTGTAATCCATCGTTTATTGCGGCTAATTGGTTCCAGACTCCTTATTTATGAAACTGAATATTTCCGTAGTTAAGAGCATACAAAGCCTGTTTACGACCTTCCAAATATCTACAATGTACAATACTAAATATTAGTTCTTTGAATGCGCCTTGGGCATGCCTTGCATTTGAAGTTTTGTTTATTTAACCATGTTTATGCTTGAAATGCTTAAGAATACATACAAATTGATTGAAATACATATATATTTTTTTACCAATAATAGGCCATAGCCAAACACGAAACAGCAATAATTTATTCACGTATGTTTTCTGAAAAAACGTTATAGAGTAAAGCCGTGAGATTCGAACCGTGAAGTGACGAGGGACAGTATATATGAAAGTCAGTTATGAGCTGGTCAGCCTTTGCAAAGGGCTATGACCATTTGTCTAATTGATTATATCTCTGATTATATGTTGTTATAATTACAGGACTACTTGCATGCTACCACTTCATGGTACCATGTATTCCTAAGTATTTTGAGTACAAACTATTGGTGTGCCACCAATGTAATCTAAAGTCACGTGAAACAGTAAACAAAATGGAGCACAGATATTCAGTAATTTATTTCAAAGTAAAATTGAAGGCAGGTGGTGCAGGAACAGGCCAACTGGTCATTCACCAGTCCCCTGAGAGAGAGTTCAGTGGATTCACAGCTCCAGCCAGCCACACATCCCCTCCCACAGCATGTCGTCTTTTTAAATGTAAATTGCAGCTAAGGGTCTTTGTTTCATCCTATCTGGAGACCCTCAGATGGCACATGCGGGACACCTGACATCTCTTTCAGTCTGATGCATGTAGACTGATGTACCTTGTCAGCCTGCCTGTGTGTTTCAGGGGTGATAACAACTTGGTGGGGATTGAATATACAGTATAGTGTGTCTGCATTCTGTCCCTGCATGACCAACACCCCCCCCCCCGCGGGACATGGCACTGGTCTGCCGCTCTTGTCAGAGTCCTTTTTACCCATAAGCATTGCTTTTCTTGAAGATGTCAGTGCTGGCAATAATGTCACCTCACAGTCTTGCAATTGAAATTCTAATCATGCACTTGGGACATCCAAGTATAAAATCACACAAAAGCAGCCGAATTGTACTTTACTTATGCAGCTTAACTTCTGCTACTTCTGTTGTGGTGTTATTATAGAAGTTTGTTAGAGTAAACGGAAGCATAGCTCCATCAAACAGAACAGATAAAGTACATCTAAGCCTCACTGACATATTCAGGCTGAAAATGAAGTCCACGTAGAAGACAAACAGTATTCAGGTGCTAATATTGGAGAGAAAAAGGCCACCTTACCATGTGTCACAAGCAGCGAAGAGATGAGAACAGCCAAGGCAAAGAATTTAAATCTGCAACAACAAATGACATCCATAATCATGGCAGGGAAACATCCTGCTCGTCTATGATTCTGCTGCTGCTGTTGCCAATGTCTCGTTTGTTGTCCACTCCAGAGTCACACACACACACACACACACACTTGTGCTCTCCACTGGAGCACCATCAAGAGTATCCATCACATATGAAATAAAGGAGCCAGGAGTAGTCAGGAGGGGAGGGTTTGAGAAGAGCAGTAAAGTCCATACAACATATACACAGTATACGTGTATATACTGTGTATATATATATATAGGAGCCTTCCCATCCCAACATAACGGAAAAAAGTTGCCCATACAAGTTGTTGGTATTTTCTAATTAAGTTTTTTTTCCAAAGGCTAAAAAAAATCAAAATAGGGTTGAAAAATTATCTCACCAACACGTCAGTATCAATACAATCGAATTCATCAGCTATCAGATAGATAGATAAAAAAACATTTATGTTTGAAGTTCCACTCTACAAAACAATGTGATTCATGGAAGCGTGGAGCCCCACTATGCTCTCAGTGTGCGCTGGCTGACGGCTTGACACTGCATTGGGGCGGACGTCTCAGCACCACGCCCTGCTGCTCAGTGAAAACAGAAACTGCATATCAATATTTGATTTAACTCCCCAAAGACCAGACAACTCTCCAACGACACCAGAAAAAGTCGCTACATTTGTCACTCTTTGCTTTTTAGATACTTTTGTTTGGATTGTCGATTCAAGTTGGCAGCAATGACCAAAACATGCAGTTTCACAAGTCAATTTACTAATATTTTCCAGCAGGGAGGTGCTTTGACAAGAAGAGATGCTGTGTAGCTGGATGTTTTTAGTAAGTACAATACTGTATGGTTGGAATTGTTTCTCAATGTGTACAACTACATTTGAAATGGTAATGGTTTAATTTTATTAAAACATGCATATAAATTACATTGGAATACACCACATAATACAATTGACAGTTCCACATGTCCAAAAAGAGTAGGAAGAGGCCCCCATCGGTTTCACAACAACTTCAATACATTTGTACACTTCCTGCATTCCAGATGTGCTCTTAGCAAGTTTAAAATACGTTGTGGTTGAGTACCGACAATTTACCCACAAAGGAATGAAGATTTAATAAGTGTAATAGTGGTTAGGTACAGTATAGCATTGGATGTACACAGTAGTTCAGGACTGTTCTTGTATTTTGTAAACAAACTGCTTATACTGTTCCTTGAAATCACTCATTTTAGAGCATTGTTTTGGTTCCTTACTCAATCCGTTCCATAATTTAATTCCACATGCCAAAGTACTAAAGGTTTTTAGTGTTGTTCTCACATATACTGTAGGTGTTTTAAGTTAAATTTTTCACTGAGGTCATATTTGTACTTGCTTGTTGAGAAACAAATATATTATATTCTTGGGTAACCGGTTATAGTTTGCTTTATGCATCATTTTAGCTGTTTGAAAAATTACTAGACCTGCAAATTGTAATAATTTTGATTATTGAAATAGTGGGTTTTATGTTCTCAATACGGCACCTTATGGATTATCCTGGCTGATATTTTTTGTAGTACATATAGTGAGTGAAGTATACTTTTGTAGTTTCCCCATATCGCCACAAAATAAGTAATATGGTAGTACCAATTAACAACAGAGAGCATGGAGTAATTTTTGGTCAAGGACAAATTTTTCCCCATATCGCCACAAAATAAGTAATATGGTAGTACCAGTTAACAACAGAAAGCATGAAGTAATTTTTGGTCAAGGACAAATTTTTCTTTAAGGAGGAAAAAAAAGCACTGTACAAGGACACCAAGGCACTACGAGATATTAACAAGGCACTCTAAGATGGTCATGCTGCCCTGTGTGCTGCTTTTAAGGAGGTTAAAACCCTTATGGAGGAAAATAGAGCACTATGCCACAATATCCAGGTTCTACAGGATGATATCAAGGCACGCCACTCTAAAAGAAGGGAAAAAAAGCAAAGGGAAATATTACTGAGCGAATGAAATACAATACTTATGAAATACAACTGATAAGATGGATTAGAATGCAAGAATGAACAATGTGATCCTCAAAGGGCATCAAATTAAACTCAGGACAAAAGCCACGGCAGTCCAAAACAGGGAAGAACCAGATGAAATGGATGTTCCTTCAATAAAGCAACAAACTTCTGATTTCCTACAATCAAAGGAGGTGGATGTATACAGTATATCGACACAAGACCTAAGGAAATATACAAAGCACTTGGAGAACCAACAGCAAAATCTAACCTAAATCTAAACTTAAACAAGCTAAACAGAGGACCAGCAGAGGCAAGAATGCTTGTTGTCAAAGATATCAACAATCTGCATAAAAATAAAGCTCATATTACCATGACAACAAGGAAAATGGAGGATGCAACCCCCGAAGAAAGAACCATGCAGCTATACGAATTCAACATTCAATGACATTTTACCTCAATACCACGTAGCAAGGGCCTGCCTGACAAGAAGTACTGGAATTGGGAATCTATGCATCTACATTCAATGACACTCACAGTGCAACACAAAAGACGGCTGGAAGGAAGACCTGGAAGAGGAAACATTTAGCTATCCAGACTACAAATGATTGGATTGTAAAATAGGGTAGATCCGGACAAAGCGGAATAGGAAAATCTGCTCTATTGTCTTCCATAGTGTTCATGGCCAATTAAAAGGCAGCATTATCTTCCAATAATGCCTTGATCTCATCCTGCTGAACCCTGACATCCTTGCATAACGATATATTTTCTTACATAGGTTTTTTTTGCTTCCTTAAAAGCAGCGCACAATGCAGCATTTCATTTATATTGGTGTTCCAATCTTTGCACAATGCAGTGGTGAAATCTTGTTACTGCGAGTGGGGGTTCCCCCCAAAAACAGGTTTATGGTTGGTTGTATGTATTTCTGTTCTTTGGATACTGCTTTATCATGATTGTTAAACTTTCTCCTTCACTTTGGTAATGAATGAATTTGCAGACTTAAACCATAGCGATTTTAAGTGGACGAAAAAGTGGTGCTCAAATTCAAGCCATTCAGACTGGAATAAAATACTGAATATATTGGACGCTTCCTATCTATTTATCAGTGCTCATGTCAAAATTGAACCATGCAAAATGTACATTTTGAGTGGCATAGAAAATTGATGGATGGATGATATACTGTAAATAATCTAGTTAGTCACGTTCTATATTTCAAGTTAATATCAAAAGGTTTGTTTTTAAGTGCGCAGGAGTAGGGGGTACATGGCTTCAGGTCTATAAATAGTTCAATTTTCCAGTATTGTCTAGAGAGCCCCTGCCATGTGCATTCTCCCCGGTCAACAAGGGGGATCTACCTAACTGCATAATACTTTCTTTGAGGGTTGTATTTATGGAAGTGTTTCATTTTTTGCATTTTTTCGTCATTTGCCGGGGGTATTACAACGTGACCCCAGCGAAAAAATAGTGCTCTCGCTGTACATCAAGGACACCATGAGCTGTATGTGCTGTTGAGAGGTTGCCTTCAGGTTCAGCTCGATGTAACTGGAGAGAGGAGGCCTCTGGTGTCAGCTCACACGCTCACTTGCAAGGTGTGTACACTACTGGCAACATATTCAAAGTATGTACTGTAGATAGAAAAAAACTACAAGCATAGATAATCACTGTCTGCCTCAGTGAAGGCCCCAGGAATGTAAGATCTCAAGACTTTTTGTGTTAGCCTTTTTTTTTTTTTTTTTA
>QODF01000066.1:1360333-1448987 GCA_024372805.1 Oostethus manadensis
GGTATGAATGTGAGTGTGAATGTTTGTTTGTCTATATGTGCCCTGCGATTGACTGGCGACCAGTCCAGGGTGTACCCCGCCTCTCGCCCAAAGTCTGCTGGGATAGGCTCCAGCATCCCCGTGACCCTAATGAGGATAAGCGGCATAGAAAATGAATGAATGAACTATTTATTTAACTATTTAGTCTGTGTGTATGTACGGTGAGAGCAACTCCAACCAAGTCAAATTCCTTGTTTACGTAAGCATACTTGGCCAATAAAGCGGATTCCGACTCGGATTAATACTCTGATTAAGCACGAATTCAACACCTACGGTCCAACATCATTAATCATGCTGTTCATGCATGCGACGGCACGTCTAAATTTACATCATGATATCGTTCAAAAGATGGAAACTTGGTGCCGCCTGCCTCGGTTAGGTACTGCATTGGGGCGCCAACTTCCGAATATGCTGAAAGCATTACGAGCCCACCCTCTTCCTGTTCTGCCTTTGCAAACCACGCCAAAGAAACACACACCCATTAGTTGTGTGGGTTGTCGGGTAAGAATAGGGATTTGGCAGAGTTTAGCTACTAACGTTAGCTATCGTCACATAATTGTCACTCGCTCATTTTATTCAAGCCGCACAACAATTATTCAGTTTAAATTAGATATGTGACAAATATAGACATTTACTACTTCAATCTGATCTTTTAGACCACTATTGAAAAGTACATTTCCAGATGTATTTCCATCTAATTTTGGCACTCCTGAGATTCCATACAAAACGGCTGCAAAAGGCACTTTGGGCACCACTATTCGGGGTGGGCGATACTGTAGAATTTTAAAAAAATCAATGACTTGGTTAGGATCGATATCACCGAGACCGCCTACTTTTTTTTTTGTTCAATGATTTTTCTAAAGCATTGAACGAGTTTGCCTTTAGTTGATATTACAAATGATAAATTATCAAATACAGCACAGGACAAAGATTTATGGCGAACGAAAAACATGTTTCGCTGCAAATGTGTTTGTGAACAATCAACCATCTCGTCGTTGTAGTGAGCGTCGCCCTTGGTATCGATGCTATCGGTATGCGGCTCGAACCACTCTCCCCTCGTCGTCAATATAACTTTCCCCAGGCTGGCAGGTAAGCACGTGGACGGGGTGACGAATCTGCGAGTAAAAAACGAAGCGGACAACCAGTTATTGACCTAGGTGTGCGCGTGGTGGTCTAAATTATTACGTTCGGTAAACGGTCGAACGTCGATTTAGCCCGTGGGAGCCTTTTGGACCTCACAACAGCAGCTGTCGACATTATCTTTAGCTGTCCCAGAGAACGTAAAAAGGCGGGGTTTTTTGTTTTGTTTTGTTTTTTTGCCTACTGAACCAACGTCGTCAACCTTCGGCTGTAACTTGACGAAAATACCACGTGAGACGCACAGCATCCATCTTCCTTTTCCATGTAGCATACATGCTAGTCACCTGGTGACCTGCATGGCCTTTACAGAGGCACGGTCATTGCTGTTTTTCTAATTTTGAGGTCATTTCTAGATTGTTTAGCCATGCCTACCTTTCCATCTCACACAGCATTAAGTAGCCTCTCCATTGCGTTGTCCATTTGTTTGTATGCCCACGCAAGGCAAGCTGAATGTAGATTGAGGAATGCATATTTTCAAGCTTATTGCACATAAAGCCCAGTGTTCATGGGTATCATTCCATGGTTGTATTCTCTATAAGAGGCTTTATACATTATTCAGTCAATAAGTTGTATTCAGTTAACACAGAGGTGCTAATATATGCTAAAATATTTTTACTAGGGACATACGTTATGTCGATGTCGTCCAATTCTCAATTTCTGATTCTGAAAATAAACTATACTGATATGTGTAACATCACATATCTCCGGTCGGGGAATTAACACATCTGTTGTGAAGCTAAAGGATACAGCAACATCAGTTAGTTTCTCAAGGTGGCTGTAAACAACATTGTAAAACATCTGGCAATACCTGCCATTGAGATTAGCGAGTGCGATACACTCCATGATTTTCCAGTTGATGACTTTGGCCCTGGGAGTTGAAAGTACTGAAGGAAAAAGTCTTGGTTCCGCCTCGCATAACCAACGCTTTTCAGTCACTGCAAATCGCAAGTTTAATATCCAAAAGAGACACCTCAGATATGATGTTAGTCAGGTACAGAACAAGCAAGCTTGTTACTAGCCAAACACAGTAGTTTACACGCTTCAGACGCAGTTTGATGTGGTCATCATTTGCGTGCGCCAACATACGGTAGCCAATAGGCCTATGTACAGCATAAAATAAAACGGTTTTCATTGTAGGGAAAAAAAGCCAATACCGATAATACTTTTCAATGCCTGATAATATTGGTAGACCCATATTATTGGACATCCCAGTTTTTATGATTAGATCATAGAAAACCTGTTTAGAGCCCTCTAGACATGAAATAACACCCGTATAACCCTCCCTTTCCCTTGTATCACCCAATATAGTAGACCTAAAAAGAGTAATTAAGCCATTTAAGACATTAATAAGACTCATGCTTGTGTTACTGTCAATGTAACATGTTAGTATATACGTTTATGAACTTGCAGTAGTTTGTAATGCAACGACAAAACAAAAACATTTAACTAGCGCCACTCATGTAATATTACACACAGTAACAATAGTTTAAAAACTGGCCATCAATTATAAATAAAAAATACAATTCACGATGGGGGTTAAATCAAGACAAGTGTAACAGAGGGTCTTCCGTTCATGTTTTGATGGCGTGTCATTAGAGTGGAACCTCACTGCACCTAAACAGTCGAGTGCCCAAACAAGCATCTAAATGTTCCTGACTCAGTCTTTTTAAAGAATGGGTAGTAGACATAGGAAGATTCGGGCCACAGAATCCTTTAATCATCTTTATTATGTGTATGCAGGTCTTTTTTTGGTTCATAGAAGGCACACGGGATGATGAACAAGGCCATCAGGGGCAATCCGCATTTCTGAGTGAAAGATGAATCTGTCCTTTTTTAATTTAGGATGACTGAAAAAAAAATTGCAAGTGCCAAAACTTTGATAAAGAAGGTGTGAAACACCATTAAATTCATAACAGAAGATTGATTTGTTTTTCACTTCTCTCTGACATTTTGGAATGGATTAATGCCGAAACAGAGCTTCCATTCTATTAAAATGCAAATACTTGACTTGGTCGTATGGCATCTCCTTTAACACAGGGTGGTGATATTTTCTCCTGCTACTGTACAGATGCCATCAGCCAAAGATGAACCAGGACAACATTTTGGCAAATCTTAAGAAGGATGTCCGCTCATTACTCATTTCATCTAAAATGGGTTTGGACCCAGACCAACTTAGACGGGACTACAGCACTATGTTAGGCCATCCTCTACCTCTAAAAGTCCTGGGCTTCAGAAACATCATGGATATGGTAAACAACATGCCTGACGTGGTGTCAGTGAACTTCAGAGAGGATAGTAGCATATTCTTAAAGGGTAAATATGTTTGCTTTCAGAATGGTTTGAATAATTTTGTTAAACATCTCAAGTCATATTAAAATACTTTCCTCTGTGCTCTCTCAGCTGTGAGCGATGAGTCCATTGGAAATATTGTGGCGCTGGTGTCTAAGCAGCGTATGTCCAATGCAGACAAGAGAAGAAAGTTCTCGTTACACCGCAGTTTTTACCAGCCGCCATCAGTGATTCTTCCCAGACGAGGTAGTGCTCCTCCGGCGCTTCCTCCCCATCTGAGAGCAAAGTTGCGCCTCCTCCTTTCCCAGGTATGACCACAGCACTGTTATTTTTTTCAATGTGCTTCCGCAGTTTTTTCCACACCCACTATCGGATGTCTATTCAGATATCATACCACACTTGTAACTTTTCAAATAGCAAAATCTTGCTGACATTCCAGGGTCCACTGAAGATGTCAGATGTGGATAATTGCTTTTTGCAATGCTTTGGCTACCCGCTGCGTGTCCATGATTACGGCTTCTACTCTACCGGAGAGATGCTGCAAGCTGCTGACGATTTAGTCCTGTTCCAGCATGACAGGTTTGGCTCCATCCTGTCACTGAAAGAGAAAATGTTGCCCAAACCCCTTCTAAAAACATTTTGCACACAACTGAGCCCTGGACCCATGACGACGGTTACCCCCAGAACTGACACAAGAGTCCTGAGCCCAACGAAATCTCAAGGTATTAAAGTTAGAAAATTGACTTTGGAAAGGCTTAACTGAGTCTGTGCACTGGTTGTTTCTTTTACATCTAATGTGATGCTCCAACTAAAGTGGCATTTGAAAGCCAGATGTTTGGTTGTTCAATCATACAGTGAATAATAAAAAAACAACCAATGTGTCTACAAAAAAAACCCTCTGCTTCCTTTTAGTGGATGTCCCATCACATCTAACTGGGAATTTTGTCCACTCGGAGTCAACAAATTCCGTTTGTAAGCTGCAAGTGATTGAGAAGAACCAAGAATCACAATCTAAGCCATGCCAGAAAAGCCTCTTTCATCAACATTTCCTAAAGGTGCATTTACTTACAAGTTTGGCATTAGAAACGCGGCATAACATTATAAACAAAATCATGGGCTGTCATTTTTGTTCATTTTTTTTTCTTCATTGTTCTCTCTAATGCCAGCTGGAAGACGAGTTCCGCCAGCAAATTGTTGAGAATGGAGTTGCTGGCACAGTAAATCGTGAGCTGAAAGAGAAGCTGCTAAAGGTTAGTCCACACTTTTTTTTTTTGTTGCTAGTTGTTGTAAATTTATGGTGCTGAACATTATGGCCCTCAAAGGCCACTTATTGACAACATACTGTATGTAACAACCACAAATGGATAAATGTGCTGGGCTCATCATATGCTCTTGTTTTTGGTAAAGGCTTAAATGGTGACTGTGTTTTGACCGTTCTCAACTATAGAAAAATATGTCAAAAGTAATATATCCAGTGTGATACTCAGGTGTAATGTCTTTTATTCTTGTAGGACGCTGATAAGCAATATGTCTTAGACTCCGTCATCCCTACCAAATATACCATCTTTCATATGAAACTCTTTGTGTTTTTAGGTTGTCAGCCAAAGTGACTGTGGATTATCAGTCCACAATTTACCTGAAGAGTATAAGGTAAGAATCACAGTTTCACGCAGGAAACAGTTCCAAAGAATGGAAAAAAATAGAGATGCTTGATATTGTCTTTCTTACCAGAATCAAATATACCGATAATTTCCAGCACTTCAATATCGATATCAATACATCACAATTGCAGGGCACATACAGGCAAACAACCAATTACACTTTACACCGTTGGACAATTTAGAGTCGCCAATTAACAAAGCATGCATATTTTTGAAATGTGGGAGGAAGCAGAAAATCCACACACAGGGAAAACATGCAAACTCCACAGAAATATGAAAGACGACTGGAGATTCAAAGCCAGGTTTTCCAGATTTCCTGACTGTGTGGCCAACATGCTAACCGCAAGGCCACTGTGTGGCTTGAACAAACACATGCAAACACAAATGCCAAAAGACAGTTATTGCAATGGGAGTTGCAGAAAAGGTGGCATATTTATTTAACATCATGACTCGTAGTCAACTATAACATGTTCTTCTACTATCAACAACTAAGCCAGGTTACACTTAAAGTCACAAATTAGAATCCAATTAAATGTAATTAATTTTGTCAGCGATCTTCTTTTCCTTTCGGCTTATCCCTGCTTATCCCTTCAGGAGTCGCCACAGTGAATCAATTTTTCTGTTTGATTCACATGTTTTGATACAATCGCCACTTTCAGCGCTTTTGAGTCTTTGCAAATTGCATATTTGCAATTTGAAGGTGAAACTTGGAAATAATTCGATACAATATCAATATAAACTGATATCTAATTTTTTATGCCAGTATTATTGCCCCCCCCCTCTCCCCCCCAAAAATATATAGTAGTTAAGAGCTAATTAAAGATTTATAATATGTAGAATTTGATGCAGCATGTTTTCTGCGGAGTAAAACATTGTCAGTGAGAACAATGCTGGATAGTTGCCGGTAAAATGGTAATGTCTTTACAGAGGCTCTTTGGTGAAGACTTGCCACTGAAAGAAAATGGCTTTGTCAGTGTCACTGAGCTTGTTGACACCATGGGTGACATATTCCACCTGCTAGCTGCAGAAGACAATGGTAAACACCATTGGATCATAAAGAACATTTCAGGTAAATACATGCATCTTAACATCATTCAATGAGGACAATTGAAAACTACATTTTTGAAATGAGCATTTTTATCTGTTTATCAAAGGCCACAATGATGATATAAATCAGCCACATGTGTGCCACTTGGGGGAATCTCTTTGGGAAGGCAAAGTGGAAGATGACGATCACATTTTATCAGTGGACCTGGTCAAAGAGCCATTTACCAGCAACCATTCTATGAACCAAGAAAGGGTAAATGTTTTACTTGTCTTAAATAGGCAATGAAAGACAGTGTTACTGATATTTTATAGTCTGGTGTTTGCTGAGTGTATTTGTAGTTGTATAGAAAGATTATAACCATTCGTTAGTCTTTGTTTTGTTTTTGCTTTTAGTCAGACATGTGCGCTGCCGTTAAGGTTTACTGCAGCTCTACTGTCCCGCTGGATGCCCTGCAGAGTCAATGCCTTAAAAAGCCGAGACAGCGTGGCACTCGAGTGTTGGTAGAAGTCAGGGTGGAACAAGTGGAGTCTCCAGGGCTCTTCTATATACACTTCACCGAGAGCGAGGAGGCCCAAGTTTTGGAGGACATGATGGTTGAGATGAGGTAAGGACTTGTTAGTGGAATATTATAAATTCAAATCAAACCATTCATTTTGAGCACCAGTCTTTTTTGTTTACTTCTAGACAGTGTTACTCCTCTCCTGAAATCTCAAAACGCTACCGCCTCCCGAAGCAATTTGTCAGACAGGGGCAGGTCTGTTGTGTGCCATCCAAGTGCATGTTTTTTTACCGGGGAGTGATTCACCAGGTTTTCAGCCCCACCAGGGTTGAGGTGTACCTTGTGGACTTTGGCAGTATGGTCACTGTGAACACTGCAGACCTGAAGTTTCTCAAGTAGGCATCGTTTATAAGATAAGTGTTTAAACAGTGCGGGCACTACTGTTTTTAAGATGCAGCTTTTTACCTTTCTTCCTTTCAGGGCAAGTTTCTCCGCTGTCCCAGCACAAGCTGTCCCGTCATCACTAGCTGGAATTAAACCAGCAACAGTAAGCTTTCATGATTTATTTACAAAAGCAAGGTTTTGCCTGTCATCATCCTGACAATGATGTGTCTGGCTTACATCCCTTTGATGGATTGATATGGAATTTCCTGCATTTATTGGGCAAACATAATTTGTTAAAGCATTTGTTAACTTATTGATTTTAGAAATGTCAAGTTTACAGTCCAGAAGTCTAGTGTTTAGAGTGTCACATCTTTCATAAAAATTATAGTGGTATGGATTCCCCTTTTATAGCCATCAATTGTTAAATTAATTGAATTGGGTACAATCCAAAAGTCATTAGGCAGAAAGTTTTCACAATGCATTTGGAAATAAATGAAGTGTCAAGCTGCAGGTAGCTCACATCACTGGAGGTTTGTCAATTGCAGGGCGTTTGGACTTCAGAAGCCACCGCTTCCTTTGTCAAGCTTTGCTCTGGTCGCAGTGTAGTGGCTGCTCTGAATTGCTACATTGGAGATGTGCTCCAGCTCTATCTGTGTGACACCCACACTGACAAAGACATCTACATCCACCAGATCCTTATGAGCCAAGGATACGGGGTGGCCTGCAGCCCTTCAGCCAGTGCAGAAGTGAGTCACTTAAACAATGCAAAATCATTGTTGCACCATGACACTGAGCATTTTTACAGGTATATTTACAGGCAGCAAGTTGAGTGCAATGTTTGTGTTTCAGTCTCCTACAAACTGAGAAATGAAATGTAAGGTTATAATCACCCTTGTGGTGCCCATGCACTCACATCGCACATCTTGTCCAGTTGTGTGTCAAGGTCACCCCTGTTAGTCTGTACTTGGGGGAGGGCACATTCGACCTGCCAGATGTTGAAGAGGAGACCACTTGCAGCCTTCAGCCAGCAGAAAAACTTGAACAGTCATTAATGGCTGCACGAAAGGTAATCCTACGCACTTCTTTCCCCCGCACTTCTCATGCAACATTTTTGCAGTTATTTGTGTTAAATAGCTGTAACTCAATGTAAAATGATTAACATTGTTTTGAGCATGCACTGCAGTAGAAATTGTAGTAGTTTCTGTTGCAGCTTGAAGCAGAGGAGCCGCCTGCTTTAGAATTTATTGAGGACACTGGCCTCAGCGTCCATATTCAGGTATGACTGCCTTCAATCCATCAACAGACAGCAGATGTGTGCAGCCCCTTTTATAGCCACAATTACTGTATTTTACTCTTTGGTCAAATGTTAGTAATTGTAAATTGTAAATCTTTCCTTAGAAATCTTCATTAACACATAAAGAGGAGAAACAGGAGGTCATGGACACAGAAGCACCAACACTTGCTATACCTCATGCCCTGAAGACCCTGGAGCAACACCAGGACTGCAGTGTTCAGGGTACACAGACAAACACAACCATACCTCCCTTGTTTGTTGAATTTTTTGTTTAGGTTTTAATGACTGGTACAACTAAAGAGTACATTTGTTTGGACAAATAAATTGGTGACGACAATATAAATAACTCGTGAGTATAATTTTAGGGCTGATATCTAGCCATTTTCATAGTTTTCTTGCATCAGTAGCTATGACATTGTTTTGCCATAAATGAAACTCACATGGGCTATTTTTGTTATTTTCATTCTAATATTTGTACATTTAGTTAGTTGTACTGGGCATTAAAATGAACAAGAACCCGAAAAAACAAGGATGGTCTACTAATTATTTTCATAAATGAACGTATGCATGCCCAAGTTTTATGATTGTTTTAGATTTATTGACACAATTGACCTGCATGTTGTCAGATTAAGCATGTATATCAACTCTCTCACCTAAAACAGTGATTCCCAACCAGGGTTATGCGTACCTACCCCTAGTGGTACACAAGCAAATTGCAGGTGGTACGTTGAACCATTTAATTTCTAAGATGAGTAAATATTCTGAGTCATGTCATATTAAGCCTGACAACAAAATAGATCATGTGTGCTAGGTTCCTCAGACAGACATTACCCGTGGTACAGCTGCGCCAAAATCGTAACAGGTTAGTTACATTCTTCTTTTGGAGAATTATCAACTTAATGCAGGGTTTTGCCTAAGATTTTCTGAAGCTGTAGTGGTGGGCTGCATTGGGCTGTTGTGCCGCTGCTGCATTTGCAATTATTTTTATGACAAAGAGCAATGATTTCAAATACAATTTTAATTATTTTTGTTATAGAAATCTGTCCTGGGTTATGATAGCACCGGTGTATCCAACTTTCAGCATTATTAAATCACTATAATCTATTCAAACTACATGGACAAAAAGCATTGGTGAGGTTTGTGTTTTTAATGTGACTGTCAACATTTATTTACAAAGCACATCTCCACTCAGTGTTCTCATTTGTCATCAAATACAGGTGACATGTTTGAATAAAACACCTTTAAAAATAGTAAGAGATGACGCAAATATTTTTTGAAGCTTTGAGCTTCTGCTACCTTACGGGCTACCTGTTGGAGACCTCTGTGATATTGTCACTGTCTAAAGCTGGAAACACGGCCTGTTTCTGAATTTCTGAAGTATTATAATGACAACAAAAGAGCACAATTATTAAGTGACACTTTAAAAAATAAGTCAGTGATCATGATAGATGATTGATTGATGTATCCCATGAATGTAGTAGCCACTTAGCTCACAAGCATCTACAGGGCTGACGCAACTGTGTAAACAAAAATGCCAGAAAGTGGAATGAGATTGAAACGTGAGCGATCACACACATGCCAACATAGATAGGCTTAGCATGTGACAAGCTGTCTACACATTTTACGGGCTATTGTAAATTCTTCCAATAATAAGAAACAAAGTGAAAGTCAACAGAAGATGTGGGGCATATCCGGTCACATGTGCCGGTGCCGGCAAGGCAGACAGGTGATTCTGGTGCGTGCTTATCAAAATGAAGTGACATTTTAAATTGTATTTCAAACTTACTGTAGTCAATATTTGTGACATAAAACACTGAAAGTAACATTTCTTTTCTATATGTAGACACTGCACTTGTCATGGCTCCACATGAGGAGGAGGACACAAAGGCAGAGTTGGAAGGCAGTTCTCAAGGTAAGGTTTTTTTACAGGGGTCTCAAACCTGTGCCACAAAGCGCCGAGACACTGCAGGTTTTCTCTTCAACCAGTTTCTCCAGACGGTGATTTTAATTGATGAGCTTCTTCCCTGATATTGAAGGAGGTGTTGATTATTAAAATCAGCTGCTTTAGTGACCGGCTGGAAAGAAAACCTGCAGGGTCTCCATGGCACAAGTTTGACACCCCTGGTTTAATACGTGGGCAGAAGTCGGAACACAAGTCAGTCCAGAAAGGCAAAGGTAGCCAAAAAAAAAAACCACAAGCAGAGCAAAATTTTGAAGTGCTAGCACGTGACAGAGTACAACAAAGTTGCAACTAACAGGAGGAACTAGGGGGTATAAATAGTAATCAGAGGTAATGAGAAGCACCTGTGCTGAATCAGGCAGGAGGCGGGACTTCCATGATGAGGGCAACAGGTGTTATAGGTGACAGGCATGACAGTACTAACATTTTATTCATGGGGAAAAAAAATCTAATGAAATAAAATTATACAGTGACCTGCACACAGAGCAGAGCTTTAAATGACAGAGTAGTGGGTTGTTGGATGCAAAAGGACACATAGGACATGTTTATTTTCATTGTATTGCCTGCGGTGGCGGCTGTTAACCCGCACTTAAAACCTGACACAGATTCAGTTGGAGCTGAGAAACAAGATCTTTGACCCAACAAGTTTTATTCACCTTGCCTATTTAGGTCCCTATGATTTTGGAATCGCGGGCGGAATCGCAGAATTGGGCAATAAACACAGAATTTGCTGTTCAATGCAGAATCTCGTGGAAATTGACATGAATTCAATGCTGTCGTCGTGAGGAGAAGAAACGTTCGTGGGTGGAATTATATACCCTGCGGACAGCTCAATTGTGGCGGAATCTCATCAGAATCAAAAACTTTATTGCCATTGTAAGTGAACAATTCACAAACTAGGAACTTTCTTTGGCGACTCAGTGCAAGGTAGAATTCTAAGTAAACATAGAGCATTAAATAAACATAGAACTAACACTAAACATAGAACCCTGAGTAGAAAATTGAAATTGAAATCACTGATAAGTAAAGGCATGAGGGTGTTTTTAGTGCAGGTAGTATAAGGTGCCAAAAATACTGGTTATAAAGTGAGCATAGTGCAAATGTTGTAAAGTGTTCGAGTTCAACAGCAGCAGGAAAGAAACTGTTCTTGTGGCGAGAGGTTCTGGTCCGACTGGACCGTAACCTTCTGCCAGAGGGGAGTGGCTCAAATAGTCTCATGTCCAGGGTGGGAAGAGTCAGCAAGTATCCGGCCTGTTTGCCCTTGAGTTCTGGAGATGTACAGGTCCTGGAGAGATGGAAGGCTGCAGCCGATCACTTTCTCAGCGGAGCGCACGATGCGCTGCAGTCTGTGTTTGTCCCTGGCAGTGGCCCCAGCGAACCACACTGTGATGGAGGAGGTGAGGATGGACTCTATAATGGTCGTGTAGAATTGCACCATCGTCTGGACAGGCAGCTTGGCTTTCCTCAGCTGCCTCAGGAAGTACATCCTCTGCTGAGCCTTCTTGATGAGGGAGCTGATGGTCTGCTCCCACTTAAGTTCGTGGGTGATGTTAGTGCCCAGGAAGCGGAAGGAGTCTACAGTTGTGATGGGGGAGTCTATCAAGACGAGGGGGGACAGAGGGGCTTTGACTTTCCTGAAGTCCACGATCATCTCCACTGTCTTCTGAGCATTGAGCTCCAGGTTGTTGCAGCTGCACCACGACACCAACCGGTCCACCTCCTTCCTGTAAGCAGACTCATCACCGTCTGAGATGAGCCCGATGAGGGTGGTGTCATCCGCAAACTTAATCAGTTTCACCGAGTCGTGGCCGGAGGTGCAGCTGTTGGTGTACAGGGAGAAGAGCAGGGGGGAAAGTACACAGCCCTGTGGGGATCCTGTGCTGATAGTCCGAGTGTCCGAGACATTCTTCCCCAGCCGCACGCGCTGCTTCCGGTCCGTCAGGAAGTCAGTGATCCACCTGCAGGTGGAGTCAGGCACGTTGAGCTGGGCGAGCTTGTCCTGGAGCAGAGCAGGGAGGATGGTGTTGAATGCAGAGCTGAAGTCCACAAACAGGATTCTGGCGTAGGTTCCTGGGGAGTCCAGATGCTGCAGGATGTAGTGGAGGGCCAGGTTGATGGCGTCATCTACAGACCGGTTGGCTCTGTAGGCAAACTGCAGAGGGTCCAGGAGGGGGGAGGCAAAGGACTTGAGATGAGGCAGAACCAGGCGCTCAAATTTGGGTCTGTAGTTGGTGATTTCCCTCAGACCTGTCCAGACTGAGACAGGGTTGTTGCTCCAGGACTTCTCCTTCAAATGTGTGTTGTACCTTGATTTAGCCTTCTCCACCTCCTTACTAAATAGGTACTTGCTCTGTCTGTATACGTGAGGGTCGGTACTCTTGTGGGCCTTTTCTTTCTCCTTCCTTAGCTGTCTCAGTCTGGGTGTGAACCAGGGTTTGTCGTTGTTGAAGGTCACTCTGGTGTAAGATGGGACTATGCTGTCTTCACAAAATTGAATATATGACGTCACTGTGTCTGTGTATTCGTCCATGTTATTAGTAGATGATTTGAATAGTTCCCAGTCTGTTATATCCCCACAGCCTCACTTGTCCACTTTTTAGACGTTTGGAAGTATGTACTAAACATGTTGAATTAACGATAAACGCCGGCGAAAGTTGGTGCAACCACCTCCTAGCCACGCTTTGTGAACGGAAGCCAGCATGCTAGTTTGGTTTTGTGTGCGACTCGGGCTGGATGAGTATATTTTCACCTTGTTGTGTGTTACCGCTTTAATGTAAGGAGTGTTTCTGAGGTTCTGAGTGGGGGAAAAAAAGACAAGAAGCACATTTAGTTTTGCATCCAGCTTGTCTTACCAGTAAAGAGACATTCTCACATACAGAACATCCTTTTGGCCTTCAAAATAAGACTGTCGTTTGGAACGTCGTCGTCTAACTGTAAACAAAATATTTTAGATAACAAGCATGGGCATTACAGTTTGTGGAAGATTTTGTAGCAATGTACAGTATGCAAGAAGATGCTATCCCATTAGAAACGTTAGCCAAGCTACATCCATTTCTCATTTACTGGGCTATATTGTCCATTAATGTCTTGCATACTGCAGATTTCATAGGGCCTTGCCTATACGGGCGTTACAAGTGGCTTACATAAGCAAAAGGCCGTCTACTATCTTAATTTTCTTGCATGACTGCACCAATATATCCAACAAGATTTTGTTTTTTTATACATGAAAGATGTGAGTGGTTAAAGAGAGTTCAATATATCAATACAATAAGAGCAGATGCTAAAGTTTCACAATATTTGCAGCAATCATTCAATGAAATCATGCCTTCCTTATGTCAGTCGTTGTCAAAAGGATGGAACTCACTTTTATGAACTTGACCCAGCTTGGCTAGTATAACATTTTTGTTAAGACAAAGTCAATTAACCTAAGAGTATGATTTATTAAGGAAAAGCTTTTAAAATAGTTTTTTACCCTAACCCTTTTAGTGCCAAAGCCATAGAATTACAACAAGCAACATGGCTGAATATAACAAGCCAATGCTGTCAATATGATGCCTCACGTACTACTACTTTGCACCAGGAATTGGCGGGCATCCGTAACTTTTGTTTTGTGTGTGTGTTTCTCTGCAAAGTTTAGGGAGTTTATAGACTTGACATAACAGTCCACACACAACACGTGAGCTGATGTTATGCTTAACTGTGTTTGTGGCGGCTGGATGTGGTGTGGATGAGGTGGGTAGCGGGAATGTAAAAAAAAAATTAAGGAAATGGCAACAGGCCGATGCGGTAGTATCTGTGGAAGACTCCTCGGATGAAAATGCACTGCCAATATATATGATAGATATGACCTGAGATATGGTCTGAGAATACAAAGACCTGGATCAATGAGAAAATCCATAGGCATAATAGATACTTCTGTTTATAGTGGTGGCCAAATTATTAGAACACCCGGCATATTTAAGAGGTATCAGTTGTTTTTGTTGACTTTGTCATTAAAATACCCCAAAAATGAATGAAATATATACAAAGTAGGGATGTTGCCTGCCGATCCGCTGTATTTTGAAGACCGTAAAAGATTGGCATCCGCCGCATGATCAGGCCGATCCATCTGCTGTTACTCTGGGCCACACTCCAAGATGGAAGGTGCGATAAATGCGCCTCAAAGTTGGTTGCCACTCAACTCTTGCCACCCGGATAAAGACAAATGCCACCATGCAAACATGTCCAAGGGGTACCGTTTTACGGTTTCGAAGCTACTGTGACGCTGGATATTCGGCACAGTACCTCCGCAGCGCCCTCGCTGCACGGAGCTTGCACGGGAAGTAAGCCTGTTGTTTTTGGCCGCTTTGTCAGCGCACTCAGTCCTACACTGTTTAAAGACACTTGCTAAACTTCTTCTTCAATGCAGTTACACTCCAAATGCTTGCTCTAACCCACACACTAAACAGGAGCTTACAAGACAATATACCCGTCTCACAATATTGTTGCTCATGTTGTGTAATAAAAAAAAAAAAGTACATTCAGCAATACTTTGGTTGGGTTATTTTTAATGCCTAGTAGAGCTTTTCATTTTCATAACCATATACAATTCCACAAATTCTTTTTTGTAACAAAAGGTTATTATTTTAAAAAAAAGGATTGGGTTCTGATTGGATTCCAAAAAATGTGGATTGGGACAACCGACTTCAAAGTTATCATTATGCTCTATAAACCATAGAAGAGAGCCATCATAAGGAGGTTTTACCAATGTTCCTTACAAAAACCAAGCTAGGCCTGTTTTACTGTCAATGTCACACAATTAAGCTCCTTCCTCAAACCCAATGAGAACATTTGGGGCACCTGCTGCAGTGACCGGTTGGAACGAAAATCTGCATGGTCTCGGCCCTTCATGGAACAAGTTTGGGACCCCTGTGCTAGAGAGATGTGCTTCTGTTGCTGTAAAAAGTGGACATTAATATTAAAGTAAAAAGTGGATAAAAACAGTGGGACTCACTTTATTTTGTTCATTTTCCACCAACATAATGAATTGAAATCATGTTTTGTTGGCACAAAAGGCCATTATTTTTAGATTTGTCAGGTGTTATAATTTTGGCCACCACTGTATATAATAGATGAAGTGTATCAAACACTTTGATGAGCCTGTTGATGAGCCGGTATCATGGAGACAGCGATCTGACAAATTCTGAGCCTGGTGTCATCATAATATGCAAATGAGGTAATTTGCTCCCATCACAAACTTTGGGTCATACTGCTGTATTTTCTCATTTACAGTATGCCTTTTTCTCGAACCATTTTCAAGCTACAATTTATAGATTTAGAAACATTAACCCCCCCCCCAGTAAAGAAACACTAACAGGAATGAAGAATACAGTGGTGTGAAGAACTATTTGCCCCCTTCCTGACTTTTTATTCTTTTGCATGTTTGTCACACTTAAATGTTTCTGCTCATAAAAAATTAACTATTAGTCAAAGATAACATAATTGAACACAAAATGCAGTTTTTAAATTAAAGTTTACGTTAAGGGAGGAATAAAACTCCAAATCTACACGGCCCTGTGTGATGTCCGGCCATCTGTTCGTCAACTCAAGCTAAAGCGATCTTGGGTGCTGCAGCAGGACAATGACCCAAAACACCAGCAAATTCACCTCTGACTGGCTGAAGAAAAACAAAATGAAGACTTTGGAGTGGCCTAGTCAAAGTCCTGACCTGAATCCCATTGAGATGCTGTGGCATGACCTTAAGAAGGCGGTTCATGCTAGAAAACCCTCAAATAAAGCTGAATTACAACAATTCTGCAAAGATGAGTGGGCCAAAACTCCTCCAGAGCGTGTAAAAGACTTGTTGCAAGTTATCGCAAACGTTTGATTGCAGTTATTGCTGCTAAGGGTGGCCCAACCAGTTATTGGTTAGGTGAAGGGGCACTTACTTTTTCACACAGGGCTGTGTGGGTTTGGATTTTATTCTCCCTAAATAATAAAAACATTCATTTAAAAACTGCATCTTGTGTTTACTTGTGTTATCTTTGACTAATATTAAAATGTGTTTGATGATCAGAAACATTTTGTGTGACAAACATGCAAAAGAATAAAAAGTCAGGAAGGGGGCAAATATTTTATCACACCACTGTAACTCCCTTTTAACAGAAGTATTTGTGAAGCAAGAACCTCTCTTGAGTTGGGGCGCTGCCCTTCTGTCTCGACTGGTTGGCTTGAGATGGAAATAGAGGAACGACGGAAAACAGGGCTGACAGGTAAGAGCCTTCCACACAGCAGCTGTGAAAATCATAAAATGAAGCAATGGAACCAGAAAAACTAATAACCTACTGTACATTAACAGGTGTGAACAGGCGGAGAAGAGGAGAAAGGAGATTAGATCATGGTCATGTACTGCATTTCTTATTGTGACTGTAGATTGCCGTGCTGCTGTCTCGTCGGCTCTTGTTTTGATAACTGCATATGTTCTAATATTGTGTGTTCATAAAGGTCCGTATAACACATCTCTTACGTAAGACGAAGCAAGTTAAGATAAATCATTTTAAGCTTTGACCTGACCAGTGCATTCCCCACAAAATCTATTCATTTGGGGTACAGAAAAGTAATGTATCACACAGAAGAAAATCGATTCGCCGTGACGACCCCTGCAGGGATAAGCAGGGACAATTAATGCGTAGCGTTAAACTAATACTACATTAAAGCCCTTTTTTGACTCCACTATAAGAAGTGGTTGACCTGGGCAAGAAAAATACAAAAGTAGAAAAAAGAAAAATGCATACCGACTCACCATCATTGCAAGAGCAGATGATGATAGCGTAGTTTGAGTGACAGGCACAGCATGTTTTTACCATCCATTAAACTTAGATTTGTTTTAGTAGCGATCAGCACCGAAAATCCAGTCTTACACAAGTTGGTTGGGAATGGCAATAATGTCGCCAATGCTACTGTGAAAAGTTAATATTAAGTTTAATCAGAAATGACACACACATGCGCGTGAATTGGCTGATTAGCATTTTTGGAAGTGACAAAACTATGCTTTAGCTGCTGTTGAAATTTTGGTTGAATTCTGCATTCTCGTTTCCCCATTATTCTCATTGGACTGGAAAGTTTTTCCAGTAATCCCAGTCAGAAAGCTTGTTAATGTTTATTTGATCACATTTGTCCAACTTGTATAAAACATCAATTGTATATTGTTCAAATAAAAAAAACATTATTTCTAAGATCAAAAGGCATTTATTTCCAAAAATATATTTTAAAAAATCGCTAACTATTGCAGCTCGGTATCAGTTTATAGGCGGGACCGTTTGGGTGAATCCCTGTGTCAGGGGATGAAATACTACGGCTATGATCACACCGCAGGTCAGTTCCGATTTCTTTGCTCATATGAGACCTGTATCTCATTTTTTCATGTCCGTGTGAACAGCACAATTCCAGCCGCGGGAGCAAGTTGTCTACAAACTTTCATACCAAAACTGTTGCCCTATTCTTAATCTTCTACACGGAATAATTTGGTTGAGGGGATATTGACTACTGCTGCACTAAGTCCTTGAAAATGCCACAAATGCAATAAGAAGGTGCTTTTGCACATGCACATCACTTTCCAGACACTTTGTGTTCACATTAACAAGTTGCATTTAAAGAAATGTAAAGAAAATATCTGATTTAGGCATCATACCCTGCAGTGTGAACGTAGCCTAATTGGCACATTCCACAGTGCTGCTCTCCCTATTTGTTTTTTATTTAGTAATATAACTATTGATTTATGTTCTCCTTCTCTTGACTGATACTAAGTTCTGACTTCTCTATGCCTTGCTCAAGGGTATCTCGACAATGCTCAGGAAGAAGATGAACGTCCCCAACTACTAGTTCTTGAAATTGTTTTGGACCACAGCGTGATTGTAACACTCCAAGTATTAATTGACTGAGCTCAATTACATATATCCCTTTGTCCAAGCTTTGCACTAATGGTCTTATTTTCGAATACAGCAATACATTTTTTGAAGCTCTAGCATAGATCAGACTTGGTGCATCCAAGCATCAGCTGCCATCAGCTGTACTCATCTATTTTCCTGGGCTGCAATGTAGACGTCACTACTTGCTAGATTAGACTAGAATTGTTTTCATCTGTCTCTGTCCTGATGTCAATGTCCTCTTGAAGCCTCTGCCGCTCTCATCCAATTTGTGAGACGAGAGGGTCCAGACTGTGGTTTGGATCCATTTGGAATACATCTCATTTTCTGTGATGCTGGTACATTCAGTACCAATCAAAAGATTGGACAAACCTAATCTTTTTTATTAGCATGAGAAAGTATCTTCAAACCTCAGGCTGCTGCTTTATGGTTATTGTCCGGTTTGCCAACCTCACATTGGATTTTTGTCACATGCTTCTTTCATCCAGATTAGTTTGAAGAAGTCTAAACAGCAAAAATGATATATCTAATGTTTGCAGTAATATCCAAAACTCATGAAAAAGTGTTTTGAATTGTAATTTCCAATGGATTCCATGTACACTTCTTCACTCTTGCGGCAGGACATGCCATTTTGACACCATGAAGATGGACGGGAGGGGCAGAAGCAAACCTTGTGGATAACACCACCTTTGAGTAGTTTGTCATTAACATAGTACCCCATGAAAGCTAGTCATGTTGAAAACATTGGCCACCCAATTAAATGTATAGTTCTTAAATAGAAACATATCAATAGTTGATCTTTTATTTTTTTCTCTAAATAAAGACGATGTCATTGTCATCACATTAACAAAGAACATAAAAGGTGCCCTACATTTCCACCTTTTCGGATTATGTCACATGTTTAATCTTTGACCTTGTTCCACATGTTGTGGAAGTCCCACAAAACGATCTTGGTGGGTTTAAAAGTTATCCCCGCTTTAATATTTAGTCTCTTGCACGATTGGGTATGAGAACTGCCCTTTAATCCATGTAAGAGAACTTGCGAGATGGAAGCTGCAACTGATGTTCAGTAGCGTTTGTTGCTTTTTCTTGAAATTGGCAGCTTAGAAGTTTTTTTTTTATTCTTCCCAGGGGATTCCCAAGGAAACTGGAGTAAGGTAGCATACAGATAATTTTTCTGGGGAGCTAAAGACCTACCTAACGGTCTGCTTCTTTGCGCTCACCATTTCACAAACAGCTGTTTCACGAACTCAGCACAGTTGACGCCAGATCAATTTGTATTTTGTCGCAAGTATCTCTTCTGCTATTACCAAATAGCTTAATTTTAGAGATAATCTGTTTTGTCAAACCATCATTTTAGTATAATCATTTCATCTGAAACTTATCATTAGTTCTTGTATACTTTCTCCAGAACAAAAAGCCGTGGTATCATCTGCAAATAATACTATCTTATATGTTAAAGCTTATATGTTAAATCATTTTGGTCCTAGTATTGACCCTTGTTGTACGCCACATACTAGGTGTATATTGTCCTAGCTTCACATATTGCTTCCTGTTTGCTACGTAGCTTTTAACGCAATTCAGAACTGACCCTCTGATTCCGTACCTTTCCGATTTGGTAGGTAGGATTTGTGATTAATGGTTTCGTCAAATCCATGAATACTGCAGCTGTTCACACTCTAGGGTATGAATGAAACAAAAAAACAAACTGCCTTGGGTTAAAAATACCCTTGACTATATTCCATTCTCCTTACTGTATGTATTTCGCCACAGATAGAAGTACCATTTTTGGTTACGTCAACTTGATACAGTTAATCCTAGAAATGTCGGCTTAAACGGGTTCCATTGTAATACCAATTCACATACAAATTTCACCACCAATGAGCAGCCTTCTCATTTTGTTGGTAATGGTCTGTGCATTTGTGTGTTAGTGTGTGCATGTGGTTTTGGAGGATGGGCCTGGTCAGACAGACACACATAACCTAATTGGGGGAGGAGAGTAATGTGGTTGCAGGCCAATTAGCAGCATGTGTACTGAATGGGGCATGGAGATGTGGTGGCTTTGATTTAGAGTCTAATAAACTGGTAAAGAAGGTTTTGGGAACAATCGCTTGTGATTTTGATGCTTTAGTACTGAGTCTATGATGGTTCTCTTTGTTTAAGCTATTGACCAACAAGGAAAGAAAAGATTTAGAAAGAAAGAGATTTAGTAGTGTGTCTCTTGGCAGCACTCCTTCCAGTAGTGTATGAGTATGCTAAATTTTTAAGTCCAACCAGATTTCTCTTTGTACAGTATGTGTTGCCATGTCAGTCTAATCTGTTCAGGGCCTTCAGAATCAGGAGTGAAGGCACATGTAACATACACATTATTAGAAACTAAGCTTTTTATTTTTTATTTTTACCAATCTGATTTCAGATTTGCCTCTCAAAGTATTGCCATTTTTCAGTCTTCCAATTGGTTGATCACAGCAAAACTGTTTGACAAGCCAAGTTATGCCCACAATGTAACTGGTTGAGGGGAAGCCATGTCACACAAGTTTTACAGCAACATCTTAGGTCAACCAACGTTTTAAAGCAAGCAGCACGTGCTTATATTGCTTACTGACACTGTTGACATAAAAATGAGATGTCGGATAATAACGGTATTGACTTGTCTGCCAATATTGATGTTGACTCACGAATGAGACCTCATCAAATTACATTAAAGATTAAATTCAGAGAAACAAAGTTGGATACCTTAGTATATAGTAATCTGCAGGGGTCGGCAACATTTACCATCAAAAGAGCCATTTTGTTTCCTCTTCCAGTAGAAAAACATGTTTGGGAACCGGCTAAACATTACAGAACTTATAAACTAAACAAAAAATTGTAGTCTTTTGTAATGTTACCTGTTAGAACGACAAAATTCTACAAACAAAAGTGCGGCTACATGTGTAGACCTAATCTGAGCTAATTTAAACACTGCACTCATTTGTGTAAAAGTAGGGACAAAAAGTAGCCAACTTTAAGATAAAAAAAAAAATCAGAGTTCATATATCTGTATATCAGTGTTGTTTTGCGCTGAATTGTCATCAATTCTATTGATCCTGTTTTTGACTCTTTGCAAAGAGAGACGTTATTTTATTTTCTGAAGAATTTCCCGCTTATTTTTTTATTAGGAGAATATACGCTGTGATATTTTTATGAACGGTTATTTCATGTTTTATCAAACTGTGACTGGCTTCCCATCTCATGTACAGCCCAGTGTTGCCAACCTGGCGATTTTCTCGCTAAATCAGGAAACTTTCCAAACCTTATTTTCTCAAAACAACTACAGAAAAATGTAAAGAGTTTTCCTGACATTGTTGGGAACAGGAGATTTTTCTGGCATTTTTCTTCACCAAAATAGGGATTTAATGACAGTCCCTAGAAAAACAGCCTGTGGTTAGAGTGGCACTTCCCGTGCCAGATCGCCGCACCAAGAGAGCGCAGTCCGGGCAAAGTGAGAGAGGACTGCCGCTGTAGCTACGAAGCCAAATATCCATCGTCAAACTAACTTTACCACGGTGAATTTGCAGACATAAAAGTGAAAGCACATATTCTTCTGAGCTTTCACTCATCTGCTGCTGCACATAACCTGCCTCTTTTGGGGTCACCACCTTGGCGATTAGCATGTGCACATTGCTACAGCGCACCTCTCATTAAAAAAACATAACGATATGCTCCTGTTAACTACATTGTTTTTTTTTTTTTTACTATGCATTAACTTTTTTCAGACTGAAATAAAAAATCCTTCACCTTTTTTTTCTCTCCCACGCATCACTGCTACATTAGCCTACCTCCCCCTCATCCAATCAGCAGCCAGAAAACAGTCTACATGCATTCATGGACTTGGTAGCAAGTCAGATATTTCATGTTCTTTTTGAAAATGCACATTTCCCCTACTTCGGTGTTAAAAAAAAATCCGAGCCGTGGGTTGCAGACCCCTGGTAATGTGCCAAAACTAGTACTTTGTGCAAAAACACCTAATCTATCCATCAATTTTCTTCCGCTTATCCGATGTCGGGTCCTGCGGGCAGCAGCCTAAGCAGGGAAGCCAAGACTTTCTTCTCCCCGGCTACTTTGTCCAGTTCCTCCCGGCAGATCCCGAGGCGTTCCCAGGCCAGCTGTGAGACATAGTCTCTCCAATGTGTCCTGGGTCTTCCCCGAGGTCTCCTACCGGTCGGACGTGCCCTGAATACCTCTCTAGGGAGGCGTCCGGGGGGCATCCTAACCAGATGCCCGAGCCACCTCATCTGGCTCCTCTCAATGCGGAGGAGCAGCGAAGTCTCTCCCGGATAACAGTGCTTCTCACACTATCTCTAAGGGAGAGCCCAGCCAACCTGCAAAGAAAACTCATTTCGGTCGCTTGTACCCGCGATCTTGTTCTTTCCATCGCTACCCAAAGCTCATGACCTTAGGTGAGGGTAGGAACGATCGACCTGTACATTGAGATCTTTGCCTTTCGACTCAGCTTCCTCTTCACCACAACGGACTGATGCAGAGTGTGCATCACTGCAGACGCCGCTCCAATGCGCCTGTCCATCTTACGTTCCATCCTTGCCTCACTCGTGAACAAGACCTCTACCTAAACTTCTCTACTTGGGGCAGGATCTCAAAAAAAATGTGTGAGCAATTAAAATCTCAATTACATTCCATTGTGTTCTTTTCCTCAAATGATTGAAGTAGCAAAGCAACAGTATTTTGATTTGAGAATTGGTTTTACATCACTATTTGTATAATGGTGGTATGGAACTATTTCCAAGTTTGTTACTATGCAATTTGTAATGATTGTAAAGCTCTATTTACTTCTTTAGGAGGAGTAAGGCGTCTTTCTTTAGTACTTTCAATCTAATATAAAACCTAAAGAGGAATCACTCCGAATTACACACAGGACTATGCAGCAAAATAATAATATGAAATGTTTGCTGAGACTGAAAAGAAATACCCTGCCATAGCCAAACGATATTTTCACTGATTGTGTTATTCCAGAGTTTCATAATTTGCAATATACTTTGTTATTATTTACTGTAGATGTTTGTGCAACATGGAAATGAGCAGTTTTCCAAATTGTATTGTTAATGGTAGGAGAACATGTTAATTTATTTAACTATTGATCATGATTTTTTCATGAATTTTATGTAAAACTCTTTTCTATAACTTTTCTATAACTTGTATTGCATATTGCAATATTTGTTTTACTTAGCAACAACAGTGCTTTGTTTTTTGTGAAATTCCTCATGCGGCATTACATTAAACCTTTATGTGTTCATTATACAACATTAGTTTGAGGGAATTGAGCTGTTGCCCATATTGGTTTTGGTTGATATTGGTATTTTTTATTATATTGGTATATTGGTAAAAAGGCCATTTTTGAGTGTTTACATATTTATAATGAACATTGAAAGTACAATCCCAGTGTTTGCCTTGCACAGTATGGCACATGACCAACAATTGACTCCATTTGTTGGTCATTTCATTATTTCGGTTGCTCAGATCGTGCATAGTTCACGGAAGATGGATGAAACTGAAACAGTCAAAAGGGGAAAATACAGTAAACGGCACATTTACGGCCTTCCTTCGGCAAGTATACTGTATGTACCTGTTCTGCTGTATGAAGATCTGGCTTTGTGGTGTTTGCCAGCAGCATCCAGTTGCAGCTGAGCCCACTCCTCAGTTAATACGCAATCGCACACCCTGACACTTCCATTAAACCATATTTATAGCAGCCGCAAATAATCGATATGCAAATATGACAGGGTGTCCACGTTCACAGACTTGTCTTTGTTTCAGCCGTGTGATGCATCACACTGCAGTGTGCCGTCACAGTAGAAACCATGCGCAGCATCACTCTCACTGCATGGCATCCGCTCCACAACAATATTGTTTATTTTTTTAAACGGTATGAGTGATTTCCAGGGAAATAGGACGTAAAAATGCCTGCGCATTGATGGGACGCTTCTTAAGTTACATCTGCACAAACCTATTATTTCTAGAGATGCCCACTATTGGCTTTCTCACTGATATTGTCCAGCACTTTTTCTCTCGAGGCTCTTCCTTCAAACTAATGTCCGTCTAATGTGCTTCATTTGCTATGATGCAACTGTATGCATTTCACAAACACATTATCCTGCTACCAACAGGTTAGCAGCAAATTCACAAATAAGAATATAAATAAATAAGGCTGGCAACTACATAATTTGGAAAACTGCACATTTCTATGTGGTACAAACATCTGTGTAAGAACAAAGTAAAATCCAAAGTACAAAACTGTGGACTAATATAATCAGTGACATTATAAACAGGAATCATTTAGCATTTCATGCATAAATGCAGCATTAACGAAATATGGTAGATTAGAAATATTAGTGCATTGTGTGGGCTTTCATTAGAAATTGCATATTTGCAATCAGTGTTGAAACTTGTAAATGGTTCAAGGTTGTGGACCTACTGACAGAAAAAACGGCAGAAAAAAACTAAACTGATGTGAACCGATATCATTATATTTATATTTTACTCCCAATAACAGCGGATATTGAAGGACTTCCTTAACTACATTTAATACAGTGTAGTTATAATTCTACCTCATTTTAAATAATGGTAAATTAACATTAAATGTTGCAACATCCCCCAGCTAGTGTGGTTATATTTCAGCCAGTGGTTGTATCCATTCATTTTCTTGGGCCAATGGGGTATGCTGGAGCCTATCCCAGCTGATGTTGAGCGACAGGCGGTGTACACCCTGGATTGGTTGCCAGTCAATTGCAGCGCTTAACACAGTTGTATAATTTAATTTGTATATTTCTACATAAATATATAAACAAATGCAGTGTGCTTACAGTTAATGTACGGTATATGTTTATTCTGTGTGTGTAGGTGTACACACTGTCACCAGTGTGCAGTGTGCAGTCGCTCTGTTATATTGGATAATGTAGGTATTACTAATGTGGCTGGTGACTGTACAGTCTTCCAGTCCTTCGATAAAATGGTCTTTCTAATACTTGCTGTCCCCTCTGGTGCATGACATTATAGGATTGACTCACAAAAGACCATACATCATATCAGGCCAGAACAGACTTGCCGCTATTCTTATGGAAAGTGGCAGACACACTGACCAGCATTATCCATGCCTATGCAACCACAGCGGTGTAGTACCCATGTCAGCTTCTCAGCATGTATTATATATGCATTTTGTAGACCGGGGGGGAGGGGGCGCAATTGTAAAGGATTGTCTATGGAGACAGCACAGTCAACCAACTTTCTGTGCGGATCTGTGGGATTTGTTTTCAGAGATGCTGGAAAAACATGATGAAACTGCAGCCCTTACTACACATGTTTACAGCTACAAAGGCATCAATATATTCCATTTTATTGGTAGTCCCAGTTTATTTTCTGAGTAATATTTGAACAGTAGGTTTTGCATGTTCTCCCCCTGCTTTTGTGGGTTTGTGGTACTCCAGCTTCCTCCAACATGCCAAAAACTTGTCTGTTAGGTGAATTTGCAGTCTCCAAAATAGGAATGGATGTCAGTGTGAATGGTTGTTTTCTTTATATCCTGTATGCCCTGCGATTGGTGACCAGTCCACTGTGTACCCTGCCTCTCACCCAAAGTCAGCTGGGATAGGCTCCGTTGACCCTAATGAGGACCAGCGACACAGAAATGGACTCCTGTAGTAGAGGTCATTGAGAATATATACTGTGACAAAAAATAATTCCACAACAGACTTAAATTATATGATGTTTCTTTGATCAACATCACTATGGTCTATTGTGTCCTCATCAATTGTCCAGTATAATACACAGCAAAGCTCCTTGTCCTTTCCCTTCACCTTTGTTTCATTTCTCCCATCCTCTCTCAGTGGATGCTCGGATTCAACAACACAGTTTGTGAGTGTGTTTTGAGGCCCGCTTCACCAGTTCAGCCAGGTCCACTACAGTATATCTTGCTTGTAACAGTAAGTAGATTAAGAGCAGCGATTGAGGGCAAATCAATTACTGTAGCTCAGTGGTTTGTGTGTAGGATGGGGGGGGGGTTGTCTTCCTGTCACATGGATTGCTTTGACTCGCGTCTCAAATCACATTGGTTTTGCTGAAATGACATGTACAGAACAATAACCCCAATGACCTTACAGTTTGCTGATGATAGACACACCACAAAGCCGTGGATCAAGGGTCTCAAACTCGCGCCACGGAGGGCCGAGACACTACAGGTTGTCTTTCCAGCCGGAGATTTTAATGAGCAACACATCCTTCAATTTGGGAAGGAGCTCATCAGGTAAAGAACCTGCTTTAGTGACCGTCTGGAAAGAAACCTGTAGTGTCTCGGCCCTCCATGGCACGAGTTTGAGACCCCTGCCTTAGATGTACCTCTTTATATGTAATGTTAGAGATAGCCTAGTGTATGCATGCATGTATCACCAAAGGTGCGAGAAAGCCAGTGTTTTGTAAGTCTCATGTCTTTAATCTCAAGTAATGATGTGCAAACCAGTCAAGACAAGACAGGTCCAGTCAAGTCTGAAGTCGGAGGCTTGAAGTATTTGAGTCATTCCAGGTTTACCAAATAAAATGCCATTGTAACAATGAAACTCTATTAAATTTCACAAATACAATTAATGCATTTTAATTTGTTTTATTTGTTATTTATTTGTTTGTTTGTTTGTTACTCAACACATTCACTGAAAATCTCCAGTACCTTCAAGTCATCACACTAAAGTCCGAGTCAGGTCCTGGGTCATTGAAGTCCAAGTAAAGTTAAGAGTCTGATGATATTATTGAGTCCAAAATCAAAAAGTCTTTCATTACAAAGATAATAATGCTCAGTTTTGGTTGACATTATCAGGGAGGCAAGTGTTGAACTACTTTTTCAACTTTTCAACACATTTTCCACAGTTTGAGAAGCACCGGTACTGACGCTCCTCAAGGATACAATGCGTCTCCTTTGCCCCCGTAGGGGTGGGTGACACTGCATATTTTTGTTTCGACTCGTTACCAAACAAAACTCAGTAATTCCGATACCAAAAACTATATTTTTTAATTTAGCCTTTAAATTTCGGATAATGGGACCGCACGGTGGCTGAGTGGTTAGCACATTGGCCACACAGTCAGGAGATCTGGAAGACCTGGGTTCAAATCTCCGTTGGGCATCTCTGTGTGGAGTTTGCATGTTCTCCCCGTGCGTGTGTGGGTTTTCTCCGGGTACTCCGGTTTCCTCCCACATTCCAAAAACATGCATGTTAGATTAATTGGAAACTCTAAATTGTCCATAGGTATGAATGTGAGTGTGAATGGTTGTTTGTCTATATGTGCCCTGCGATTAACTGGCGACAAGTCCAGGGTGTACCCCGCCTCTCGCCCAAAGTCAGCTGGGATAGGCTCCAGCATCCCCGTGACCCTAATGAGGATAAGCGGTATAGAAAATGAATGAATGAATTTCGGATAATAGTTGTGATCACAGGAAAAGCCAAGCTTTTAGGCCAACAAAAATCTGTGTATGTGTAATCAACGTATATTATATAAGAAAACAAAAATATAAGACATTGTAGCAATATCAACGAAATAATACAATACTTCCCTATTCCCTTTTGTTGCATACCATTGTTTGATCAAAGTAAAGTTTATTGTGCAAAAATAACTAAGGAAATGAAAGAGACCATAATTTGTCATCTTTTTGCCCCAATATTCCCCGAATTTGTAAACAGTACTCTTGAGCAACACAACAACAAAAAAACCACATCTGTTTGTGAAAATAACCACGGAAAGTCAAAACTAGTGATTTTACAGCCCTAGCCTAACCCAGACGGATACCGCCCTCGGTATCGATGTGATCGATATTTGTATGGCTCCTCCCGCCCCCGGAGCTCGCGTCTCAATCCTTCACTTCGCCTCGTCTTCGTGTCTCTCGCGTGACGTCGCAGCTTTGGCTGTCCTCTTCCCAAGCCGCCTCCATCCTCCCGGAGTCCCGGGACGTGTGCGTAAAAGGCGCGCGTGTTGAACCCTCTCTCCTCTCGCCCTCGTCTTGCTTCTTTCCTTTCTTCCAGTGACTCGGACCTTTAGTCGTCCCGTTGGACCGCATAGTGTCTGCTCAGTGGCGCTTTGTGGGCGAGGATGTTGCAGCCCGACCAAGATCAGCGCGCCATGTAACCAAGTCAGGTGTGTTGCCTTTTCTACCACCCGAGCACGGCGGCATCGTGCTGCAAACTTACTTACTGTGCCGCCATTTGTTGGGATGCGTGTCCACGCCGCCGCTCCGGATGCTTAAGGAGTACATCTAATACCACAAGAGCAGGGTGGCTTGCTTTTTTTCATTTTGTCTGCTCTGGGAAACCCAAGGTCTTCCTTCTGCACGAGGCTGAGATGTTATCAAGTGTACCTAATGAAGTGTCTGGTGGGTATACAGTATAGGCCAGGGGTGTCCAAACTTTTTCCACCGAGGGCCATGTACTAAAAAAAGAAAAGAGGCACGGGCCACTTTTATCATTTTCTAAAGCAATGCATGAATATAGATAGATGGATTGATATATATGTTATTCATCTCCAAGAGAAATGTACGTTTCACGCAGCTCTCCAAATATTACCTTATTCTTGTAAAAGTGTTTAATTTGATTGCAACTAATAGTTTGGCTTTATTCTTGTGGAATTATTGCAAATGTGTCCATTTTTGCTGTTGCTAGAGTTTTAATTGTGTTTTTCTTAAATAATATTTCTAGAATGCGCCACAGTCCGATAAAAAAAAAACCTCCGGGCAGCAGTTAGGGCAACCCTGATATTGCCTGATTGCGTGACAAAATAAAGCAATTCACTAATACGTGTAGTGTAATTACAAAAAAGCCTAGTGTATTTGCAACAAGCTGTAGTCCAAGCATGCTTGTGTTATTTCATTTGTGTGTGCAAAACACACACATACTGTATTATTGTTGTGATGTAGTTAAAAAGTCCGTTTTCTGTAATAGAAAACCTTTAAAATGTTGCATGCCAAAACGTTTGTCTTGTACCGAGTGTGTACATGCATGGCAGCAACCTGACATCATACCCTTTAAGTCTGCACAGTAGCTTGTGTTGTGTGTGTGATTGCCCAGAGGTGTCTGCATCTTGGCCTGTCTCATGCGACACACAAAATTTAGTTTATGGTAGTTCTTTGGGGGTAGTCTGTGGGTAGAGTTTGTCTGTTCTCACCATCCTTCGCCTCTGCTTGTGTGAGATTTTTCTTGGCCTGCCTGGACCTTTACCAGAACTGTGATTGTGGTCTTTCATTACCTAACTATGTTCCTCACAGTGAAATCTGACAGATGGAATTTCTGAGCTAGCTTTTTGTACCCTTCCCTCAAACTATGATGTTGAACAATCTTTGTTTACAGGGCATTTGACTGTTGTTTTGAGGCTCTCGTGTTGCCACACTTTAGAGAAGATGCAAAGAGGAGAACAACTTGCAAATGGCCACCTTGAATACCCTTTCTCTTGATTGGCATGACCTGTGTATGTATGGCAAGGGTCAATGAGCTTACCAAACAAATTTTGTGTTTCAATAATTAGTGCTAAATGTATTCAAATCAACCAAACAACAAGGGTGCCCAAATTTATGCACCTGCCTTATTTTGTTGAAATAATTATTGCACACTTTTTGTAAATCCTAAAAACGGCATTTCACTTCTCAGATATCACTGTTTGTCTGCTATATAATATATTCGACTGTAATTGCCGATCCAAACAACTAATGATTTTTAAAGTAAAATCTTGAACAATATCAGGGGTGCCCTAACTTTTGCATCCCACTGTATTTGTAGTGTTGGATTGGGGGGAGTCTAAATGATGTCATAACCTCATTTGCATATATGGCAATGATTTTTATTACACATTTTATTTCTTACAATATGCCACAGGCTCATTAAAAAACAAGCCACGGTTCGCAAATGGCCTTCAAGCCACACTTTGGACATTTCTGGTTTATTTATTTGCAAATGCTAAGTTCTACCAAATGACAGAAAAGAGTCTCCTAGCTCTGTCTTCACTATCACGAGTCACGAGTCCCTCGGGTCAAAGACTGAACAGATTTTCTGCACGCTTCCACATCTATTGAATCTATTTAATCCCTTTCAGCCAAAAGCCAAAATAATAAAAAAGCCAAAAATAATAACACAAGCCAAAATAAAAAAAAGCCAAAAATAATAACACAAATCTCATTTTCTATGGTTTTACACACAGAAAACAATTAAAAATGCACAAAATTCATATAAATGACAAATGAAAGCGATAAATGAACATATAAAGTTATTTTTACTTTCATTGAAGACTTGACTGTCCCCAAAGACACAATGTGGCAGCGAGGCACCGCACGGACACCACCTTCCTGTTTTGCCATGAGATATTTCTTGAATTCACAAGTGCTTCTCACGCCTCCAAAGTGCCTGCATTTGTGTTAAAGAAGGCGAGAAAGACTAACAAATTCCAGAAACGCCTCCAAAACGGGAAAATGGTGTGTCTTTGGGAACAGTCACTTCAATGAAGGTAGAAGTGACCTTAAGTGTTCATTCATCCTTTTCAGTTGTCATTTGTATGCATTTAGAATAATTTGTGTAAAACTATATAAAAGATGTGTTTATGTTAACCGTCGATGACACCATAGACCGGCGACGTACTGTAGCTGCCTTCTGATTACGGTTGCTATTTTGATTTGATTTCATTGATGCTTTGTGATAAAAAAAAAATACATTAATAACGTGACATGATGCGTGCCATTTTCTACTTTGATTCAAACAATAAGTCTGAGTGGCCTTTCTTCTTGGGACATGAAGGTACATTGCTGTGAGCTGAGTCCTCACCTCATCAATAATGGATTCTCACGCTTTGTAGGCCACACCAAAGAACATCCATTATGTCTGTCGTATTTCAATAAGTATTTCTTTCCACATCTGAACTTTCATTGGTTGTATTTGAAGCTGTTTTTGTCGTGTGCATTTGTGTCCCCGTGTTTGTCTGTTTGGGTTTGGGGTAAGAGGGTCTAAAACAAGCTGTGGCATGGCGTAAATTATTGAGGGGCCTTCGGGGTTGCTGGATCGGTGTTTTCTTGCTACGCCGCTGCACGTCAACTCTGCTGTAGTCGCACAATAAATGTGTCACGTCCAAACGACTCTGCAGCTGGAGGACGGGACACTAAACTACTGCGTCCGCTTGCAGCTTCAGTCAGCCTTTTCCTGATGTTTACAACTTAAAGCTTTCAAAGAAATGTGGGCCAGAGAATGAATAAGGCAGTGGAAGATACTTTTTCCTTTGCTAAAGAAAAATAACACAATATTTTGTTCTACCGCACCACTTTGGCCACAATTTAGACGTGTTCTCTATGAGGCGTACTCATTTGTGTTGCCAGCTATTTGACAGTAATGGCTGGCTACCTATTGTATTTACCTAGCAAACAACAGTGCCCTGCGATGAATGGCGAGCAGTCCAGGGGTAACAAGGGGTAACACCACAATCGGGTTATCACACAATTCTTGCAGTGTGCATGGAAATGTGTACAGTAGAATGTCTGCACCGTTCTAGGGTGCACGTAACGTATTAATTGTAGTTAGGCCCGTCACGATCCATCCATTTTCTATGCTGCTTATCCTCATTAGGGTCACGGGTATGCTGGAGCCTATCCCAGCTGACTCCGGGCGGGAGGCGGGGTACACCCTGGACTGGTCGCCAGTTAATCGCAGGGCAGACAAACAAACATTCACAATCACATTCATACTCTAAGGGACAATTTAGAGTCGCCAACTAACCTAACATGCATGTTTTTGGAATGTGGGAGGAAAACGGAGTACCCGGAGAAAACCCACACATGCACGGGGAGAACATGCAAACTCCACACAGAGATGCCCAACGGAGATTCGAATCCTGATCTCCTGACTGTGCTACCCACTCATCCACCATGCGGCCGCCTGTAACGATAATCCATAAATGGATTAATTGGAACAATAACCTCATTTTGTTGGCCTCGACAAACTGACATGCGTGTTTGTTTCCCTCTCTCTGCTCTCTCTTTACCGCACATGCTGGGTGACAAAAGGCCTCACACTGCACATCGGTGAAGTTAGTTTCTTGCGGTGCCAAATCCAACGTTTAAAGCTGACAACCAATAGCTACCCTCAACAAACAGACCTGATGTTGGCAAAATAATAACCACAAAACTTTATCTAGAAGAGACGCTGGGCTTTGCTTTGTGTGTTGCGTAGGTATAGTATATGTCTTCCGTTAAACACACACAATCTTGATCACACGGCATTTTCTTATGATTGGACAGCGAGATTGATATTGGAATCAGACTCTTCCAAACCCGGCAGTCGACTGTTCGAAGACTCCCCTGGTGTTTGTGATAAAGAACAAGGCCGTTAGTCTTCTATTCGGTGGATTTATTAAGCTGTGGCAGCCCGGAGAACGTTAAGTAAGCATATAATTCCGGTTTTTTGAAGGAAGTGCAAAATCGGAACGCTTGACAAATACCAATGAGACTCCCGACATGAACACACGTATTGCTCTTCTCAACGAGCTGCTGGTGCTGCTTCGGGCCTCTCCCCCATTTCAAATAAAAACACACACACCATCACACGCATCAGCACTAACACAAATAGGCTTGTGGGAAACTGAAATTCCATGGAAAGCATCCTTTCAAGGTAAATTTAAAACAACAACGAACATAACTTCTCACAGAGCGACACGTTTACTGCTCTGTCTTGCGGGTTGCATCGAGCACCATCATACTCATCAGCATCATCAGCATTCTGTGGACGTGAGCCTTGCTTTGCAGCAAAGTATTGTATAAATGAGAGTGAGGAGGAGGTCAGTAAGAGGAAGGCCTGTTGGCATCGCTGAAGGAGCTGCAAACATTAAGTGGCTCCACTGCAGCAGGCTTCTGTATCACACACCATTTGATTTTGATTGATTTTGAGCCAGTGTCACTTTTGCGGTTGTCTTGATATTGACACAAACAAACCACAAAATCCCGTAAATAGCCTGAAGTTCAGATGCTTATGTCAATGCAGGCGCCAGCTCATTTGCATATACACCCCCTTGAATGACTTTCAGCAACGCTGTTTAAGGTTAATGGAGTGTAAAGTTTTGTTGGACTTTGGTCAAAGTACATGTTTTGGATGCAGAAAAATGGGTTTGGTGCACAATGAGGGGTTATACAGCAGCTAAAAGCAAGGTACACTGTTTTGTACTGTTTATTGTGTTTTCACAACCTTTGTCATGTCCAAAAAATGACTGAATTTGACATGAAATTGTGTTTGATACACATTTCATCAGCCCCACCTCTCCCCACTGGGACAAAGAGGCGGAATGACTGACAGGGGAGTTCACTCACTGTGTTCATTCCGGCCGCTATAAAAGCAACGCGCCCAGGCGTCCAGACAGATGCACAGAGTGAAACCTCTTGTCATCAAACGTACATGCACACGTCAATCAGCAAAAGTATGGACTTCAATTTCATTTATCATGCCATTTATTGGGCCGCACGGTGCATGAGTGGGTAGCACATTGGCCTCACAGTCAGGAGGATCAGGGTTCGAATCTCCGTTGGGCATCTCTGTGTGGAGTTTGCATGTTCTCCCCGTGCGTGTGTGGGTTTTCTCCAGGTACTTCGGTTTCCTCCCACATTCCAAAAACATGCATGTTAGGTTAATTGGCGACACTAAATTGTCCATAGGTATGAATGTGAGTGTGAATGTTTGTTTGTCTATATGTGCCCTGCGATTGGCGACCAGTCAAGGGTGTACCCCGCCTCTCGCCCAAAGTCTGCTGGGATATGCTCCAGCATCCCCGTGACCCTAATGAGGATAAGCGGCATAGAAAATGAATGAATGAATGCCATTTATTGATTATTGTGACAGGCCTAGTAATGCCCGTGCTTGTGATTAGGGAGCATGCAGCCACAATAGCAATTCCAATTGCATTATTAATGTCAGATTTTTTTTATGACACCCTTATTTGGTTTACAGAATTAGACAAGATGTGGCAATGCTCAGAGACCTGGATGAATGAGAATATTCACAGAAATAGCGCCAAATCTGTCTAAATGTATTTGTGGCGAGCTACCACGAATAAACGAATGTAATGACAATTGGTTATGAATCTTGTAACATTCTTCAACTTTGAAACTTTTTTTCTTGTCCCTCAATCCTTTTGGTAATGCGTGCTGTGTTCAATTATCTTTGGAACGCAATTTGAAAAAAGAGCTGCAGTCTTCAAATAGCCCCAGGGTCACACTTTGGACACCCCTGTGTTAAGATAATACACATTTAAAAAATTCAGTGAAATACGTGCACACGTCGTGGATAAAACAAATGCATGAAATATTTACTTGTTGCCTTCGGGTACAACAAGCAAGACTTTTCCTCTCTAGTTTCAGTCACGAAACACACCTGCTCTAAACTTAACCACACAAGAATAGAAAAGGAAACTCAAAGATAAAATTACTTGATGGTTTAAAGTCCATTACGTTTGTGATACATAAAACATCCACCATCTCTCACTTCATTTTATTCTTCATCGCTTGAAATTCAGCGTCGATCTCGTGATAGCTATCTTATGCAAGTTTTGCATCTTCGGATGCTAATTCCCAGAATGGGAGCCTCAGCCTCCCCCCTCGCCCCACATCATAGGAAAAAAAGTCAGGAAGTGATGAAACTACTGTGGATTATAACTTGAATAAAACATGATGATCAATATTGTTGCTGACAAGAGGATGGTCGTTTGGAAATGAGTAATCCCTCGTTTATTAAATCATTCAATCCCAGTCATTTTGCTTGGCGGTTTTGTCACTAGGTCTTTCCAACATCACTTGACATACAAAATTTGAATTTTGTATGGACAAATCTATCCACTTTTCCTGGCGGGATTGGGGAGTTTTCTGGTATTGGGAAGGCACGTTTAGTTCTGCTTTTTGTGTTCCTACTGAGCAGCAGAGGTGCTGTTGAAAGGCAGTCCCGAGCCAGCAGCGTACAATTTCCGTGGCTCACTGAGAGCATGATGTGGCGCTCTGTTATTCACGCTAATTAAAGTAACGTTTTTAATAGCCAACATGTGATGGAAGAACTTTGAGAGGCGCTGGCCAACATAATATATATGCTGTATATATATATATATATTTATATACATACATACATATATATATATATATTTGCTAAAAATACAACCAATAGTAAATTAACAAACCAAAAAAATTGCATTTAATTGTAGTTCTAAATGTAATTAAGGTATATTTACTTACTTTTTTTGTCTCTCCTAAGAGGTTGTGCTTTTTTTCCTACAGCATTTTACAACATCAGATGTAAATGATATGCAAATTAGACAATGATGTCATATAGTGACATCTGGGACAGCCAATAGCTACGTTGTTGGGATTGGGGCGTTGTAATGTAAATAAAGCAGGAGGTTGAGGAGAGTCCCTTAACTATCTTTAGTCTTCTTAGTTTTTGCATGAACGTGGGATGGACAGGCGGATTGGTGCAGCGTCGCCAGTGATGCGGACTCTGCACCGGTCTGTCGTGGTGAAGAGAGAGCTGAGTCGAAAGGCAAAGCTCCCAATTTACCCCACCCTCACCTATGGTCATGAGCTTTGGGTAGTGCCCGAAAGGACAAGATCGCGGGTACAAGCAGCCGAAATGAGTTTTCTCCGCAGGGTGGCTGGGCTCTCCCTTGGAGATACTGTGGGGTGAGAAGCACTGTCATCCGGGAGAGACTTGGAGTAGAACCGCTGCTCCTTTGCATTGAGAGGAGCCAGATGAGGTGGCTCGGGCATCTGCTTAGGATGCCTATCGAACGCCTTCCTGGGGAGGTGTTCAGGGCACGTCCAACCGGTATGAGGCCTCAGGGAAGACCCAGGACACGTTGGAGAGACCATGTCTCACAGCTGGCCTGGGAACGTCTTAGACATCTGCCGGGAAGAGCTGGACGAAGTGGCCGGGGAGAGGGAAGTCTGGGCTTCCCTGCTTAGGCTGCTGCCCCGGCGACCCGACCTCGGTTAAGCGGAAGAAAATGGATGGATGGATGGAGTTTCTGCCTGACTAGTCACAGTAGGTTCACTGATTAGTCGTCTTGCCTCAAAGAATTGGTTACCTAACATGATAATACTTATTCATTCATTCATTTTCTATACCGCTTAACCTCATTAGGGTCACAGGGATGCTGGAGCCTATCCCAGCAGACTTTGGGCGAGAGGCGGGGTACACCCTGGACTGGTCCCCAGTCAATCGCAGGGCACATGATAATACTAAATACTGGAAAGAAAAGTTTGCTCAGGCCAGTTAGGACGTCATATTCCTTATAAGTGCACACATTCAACTGGTTTTAGGATCGGACATTTTACACTTTGTTTTTCTGTCCTGTTTTTTATTGTATTAATTTTATTTATTATTACTGAATATAATTTATTGAATATAAATGCATTTTAACATGCATAGTTGCAATATCATTCGTGTGTATTTGCACACTGATAGTGGGTACAGTGGAAGAAAATGCCCAAGGGAAATTCTTCTTCTTTTGTCTGCAAGGTTTCCTGTCTTGCTGCTAAAAACGGGCACTTATACAGGCCCATCTGATTTGCTGCCATCTATTCACAGTCACACACTAAATGCCCATGCAAATGTCTGCTAATGAAATAGTGGCAATGGTACATTACTCCTTCAGAGATAGAAGCTGGCCATTTGATTTGCCTTTATGAGGCTAGGGTGCTGACCTGCAGAAAGGAGGTACAATTATTGCCTGTGCGACTACTCAAGGTGAGTGTTCTGTGCTGCTGCTGCTGAAAAATAAAGAAAAGAAGCTGAAAAATCAACAAAAAACATAAAAAAAGAAAAAATAAAAAAAAAAACATAATTATACAAAAAATAATATAAAAAAAAAAAATCTTTGAAACGAAAAGGCTTGTATAAGCAAGATGTTGATTATAATGGTTTTATGTTAAGCACTGTGATCACGCTCATGCCAGTGAGCACTTACCTACAAATTGTGTTGCGTGTGTTATGTATGTGTATGTGTAGTATGTGTGTGTCCTTCACAGCACAACTGGTGTTTTTTTTTAAATAATACACACTGCCTTAAAAGGCCAAGTTAATATCATTCATCCATCCATCCTCCATGCCACTAATCCCCATTAGGGTCACAAAGTTATGCTGGAGCCTATCCCAGCAAAATGTGGCTGCCTTGGTTGCATTCCTTACAGCCACATATTTTATAAAGCGTGCCAATATTTTTGAACACGACTAGATCTTATTGGCTCGTCTCCATTACAGATGCTGTAGATTTGCTTATGTTTAGGGCAGCCCTGCGATAGTCAAACTGTTTCTGTTACGAACTGACCACAGCCCCCCGTCAGAGAAGGGAAAAGTTATGTGGCCCTCACATGAAAAATTTTGGGGACCCCTGGTGTAGAAGAACAGAGTACCTGTGCGTAAAAGCGCTGAATCAGGAGCTGGCGGGCTGGGTAACGGGAGCACGAGTAGCTGCATCATAGTACGATGTACCCGATTGGCATCACAGCGTGCCGGAGCTTGGATGGGAGAAGCAATAAATCATTCCTACCGTTTCTCTGTCTTTGGCAGACAGTGGTTATAGCACCCCTATGTTGATCATGTGCTGTTCTTTACTGGCCCAAGAGGGTGATTGTGTTGAGTGGTTCTTAGCATTCACTACACTTTTCCCCAAAGTGACTTCTAGAAAAATCAGGTCATTGAACTTGATTGATCTATAGGCAGCAAGAGAGGGAAGCTTGTTTCAACATTTCCACATGTACTGTTGTTTGTGTGTTAGTGCGTGTGCTTCTCGCCCCCACAAGGGGGCCCACGCCACTATTTGAGAACCACTGGTGTAAGCTATTTTGATGGCACTTATTTTTATCACAAGCAAACAGGTTGTAGTGCACACCAGTCTTATTTTGAAGTCTGGAAGTGTGTTGTGTGGGTTGAGGAGGTCTCTTGACTTTTGCAAAAACAGACCCGCTGACATACAGTACATGAATACATACCTGTAGGGTCTTATGATTTCAGTGTTAACGGGATCGCGGGCGGAATCGCGAAATTGGCCAATAAAAACGGAATTCACTGGTAAATGGTAAATTCACTGGTAAACTCACGGCATTTGGCATCGTGTGAATAAAATGCTGTCATTGTGAGGAGAAGGAAAGTTCGTGTGAGGAGTTCTATACCTGGCGGACGGCTCAATCATGGCGGAATCTCATTACAAACACTGAACGACGCGCTCCGATGTCGAAATGGTGAAAGTTGGCGGAACTCCTTTGATTCCGCTAGCTTCCATTCACACTCTGGCATGCTAGTGCGGTTGTGTGCGCGACTCGGGTTGGAAAAGTACCATTCCGCCTTTACCGCTTTAATGTAAGGAGTGTTTTACAATGCTCGATGACGACGTGCAGGTTCTGAGTGAAAAAAGATAGAAACAAGTTATTTTTGCACCCAGCTCGTTAGTCGTGAAGAGACTTTCCCAAAACTCGAACATCCTTCCGGGCTCCAAATTAAGAGCGTTGATTGACATATGTCTGTTAACAAAATAAGTGTGTCATAAAAATATCTTACACATGCAGTTGCAAGTGCATAGGTGACCACATCTAATCACAAGCACGGACATAACAGTTTGTTGAAGATTTTGTAGCAATGTGTGCAGGGGCTGACATCCCATTAGAAAAGTTAGCCAAGCTACATTCATCTCATTTATTGGGCTTAATTATCCATTGATGGATTGCCTCAGCAAATGTAAGTTTTTTTTGCACTTAATTAACTCACCCAAATACCACACACACTATGCTGGTAAAAATAAAAGGTAAAAAACAGAATTATCCCAAACTAAAATGGAAAAAATAAATGGGGAAAAGATAAAATGGATTTCATGCATGTATGTGAATAAACTTGCAGCTATTTCCAACTCACATTACCATCCATCCGTTTTCTGTGCTGCATATCCTCATAGGGTTTATGCTGGAGCCTATCCCATCTAACTTCGGGTGAGAGGCGGCACAACTCGCATTACCAAAAATGAAATTACTGCCCATATTGATCCCATAATTTCATTTGCCTCTGCTGTTGTATTAAGTTTCCTAGCGCTGCATCAACTATTAACGCTCACTGCAATTCTGCAAGCTTAAATGATCTGTCACAGCACTGCTGGAGAACCCTTTTCCCTTAACCTCAAAATTCACATATGAATATGATCTCCAAGGCCATGGTCAAAAATATCCAAAATGTTGGCGTAATGCAATCTTTTCATCATGAAACAAGCAGAAAACATCTCAAAAATGATTCTTGTAAAAACCTACCAGAATGGTCAACGTCCTTCAGGTGCTCCTGGCCAAGACTCCCTACGGGAACACTCCATGAGATAGAGATGAATGATGGGGGCCTTTTTCATTACTCTGATGTGCAAAATATATATATATATATATATGTATGTTGGGAAATGCAATCAAATAACATAGTCAGACCCCAGACAAAAGAAAGCAATAACTGGAGTGCATGTGCACATTGAGATTACACGCTAATATACATCTTTACCAAAGCTTGAATATACAGTAGATGTCAAAATAGTTGTTAAAATATCAAAACATACCATGTAACACAATTCATTAGTCAACCTTGTGTGTCTTTCTGTGTCAGTTTTCCATGTATAATGCCACCTGTAAAAAAAAAAACAGGTCTACGTGGGCAACAGTCCCGTGTAACCCACGACCACAGCTTCAAAAAATCCTAAGGGAAACCCTGTAAGTGATTCTAAAAGAAAGTCAAGCTCTGTGTTCATAGAGTTTATGATCAAGGAGTGAAATTACCTATGAAAACCCACATAACTTTTCATAAGTAAAAAAAGGTGTGTATGGAAAAATCACTTTCATAGAAATAAATGTGTAGGATAAAACCTGTTATGTTAGGTTGAGATCCCCACAAGCAGAGCCAGACAGAAAATCAGTTCAAATAATAAGGTCTTTAATGGGTGGATCTCCAGGAACAATTGGGTGCAAGAATCCTCAGAGTCCAAAACTAAGACTGACCGGTGCAACTAAGGGAGCTAAACTAAAGGGCATCGTGGAAAAATCAACCGCAAAAAACAAATAGTTAGGCTCAACGCAAAAAACACAAAACTCACAGGTGAGCAGGAGGGCGTCACAAGGAGCCAGGAGGCCGTGGAAACAGGCAAAACTGGAATCGGTACCAGAACCCACAAAGCAAGCAGTTGCAAGGTAGCATAGCGGTAGAAGCAACGATCCCACTCCCTCCTCTTGCAGCTTAAAAGCCCTTGATGGCAGAGTGGATGCGGGTGCGCCTCGTAACACCGCCTACACAGGGAGTGAAGGGATCTAAAAGGAACAACACGAAAGGTCAAAAGGTGACAATCGATAAAGAAACCGAACAAACGGATCCTAACAAAACCACAAGAAGAAAAGCAATCTGATGGTGTATTTGAGCTACGTAGTGTTCAAAGCGTGTTGTCTGTTTAAATTGGGATGCCCTCATTTACCATGAGTGCACGTTTGTGGATTCTGTATGTGGACAATGTGCATGTGTCTCATCACCTTCCGGGCAGTGTGGGGGATTGAGGGCTGCCCTAATCTGGACCCAGTGGTGACTGATCCAACTGTCAGTCTTTGCATACATGTGTGTGCTGAGAATTGCTGCAAACATGCACACAGATGTTTACATTTAGAAGTTGTGATGCACCAGAAAGGAACAACAGCCAATGAAGTGAAATGCTTACATTAATTTGGAAAAAAGTGCATGTGCACGGGCACTGAGATTGCACTCTGTGCAGATTGTTGTGATGCTAGATTGTGTTCAGGGGAATCTGCCAGATGCCCTCTCGTCTATTTTACCCAAATACTGTAATTGAAGGAAAGCATGTTGTCTGCCAGTGGTGTAGTGGAACAGATCACATCCTGTGGGAACTTCCTTTTCTTCTCCGTGAGAGTTCGAAGCGGTTCCCCTGCTCGTTGTGTTTTAGTGGCCTAACTACTTTCACAGTCACACGGAAGTGCCTCAAAACCTACTGTGTATTGCATTTTTCCCAGTTATCCTTGCACTAACGTACTTCAATGGGAATTGAATGGAGCATTAGACCATCACCCTAACACCACAGCACTTAAAGCTAATCAATTACTTGCCATGAAACTAAATGGAAATGGAAATGAACAGTAATGGGAGGAATACTCACACCGAATAAAATAATAGCTCGTTGTTGCTCGCATGACGTGGAATGTTTTGGATCATGAGTTGTTCCTTACTGTTTCATACTTTCTACCTTGCATTTATCCGGGGTTCCTAAGCAAGTATGGAAAAGTATGGAATTTCATTTAACACATTTCTAGGTCTGGAAAATGATGGAACATGGAAAATCAAGTACGGATGGAAAAATATTATATCTATAGTTTCCAAGTCTGTTACCACTGTTTTGTGAAACAAAACAAAGAGTAAATAAATAAATGAACAGATTTGTTTTTCCGAGGCGCTTGCTAGAGCAGCTAAGATGTTTGTGTGACGCATTAGACGATGCAAAACATTTAGGAATATTGACATGTTGACCGGGCAACCCTCTGCTCGTATCCTCCTCCAACCCTTTTTAAGGCCCGCCCAGATGTCGACAAGTTTTACTGCTACTTTACGGACAGGAGATGTTTGTCACCGCCCGAGGCGTACAGGAAACATCGTCTGTTCCGCACACGTGCGAAGCCTACGCCACTTGGCCACGTGCCATGATATTAGTTTATTCATATTTTTATCATAAATGGCCAATAACCATACTACATGTATACATAGCAAACACAGAAAACAAGCACTTACATGAATAAATACAAACACAGACACAAATAAAAAACCATATATAACAAAACATTAAAAGTCTTGATATTTGAATTTAAAACCATCGTAAGGCAAGTGCAAAGATGGATACATCCTGCAGAGTTTTTTTCTAAATGTAAAAATATCATTCATCCATTCTACACAACCTAGCCATAATCTCCTGGACATTATGTGGCGACATAATGACATACACAACAAGTCAAAAGTCAAAAAACACCCCAATTTCTCTGGAGGAAACACTCCATAGTTAAGTGTTAAGATGGTCTGTTCCTCTTCCATGCTTTGTTCTTGCCCTTTTTGTAGCAACACATTACTTGTTCCAGTTCAATGCTGTCCAGCTGATGTTCACGAGGGTATAGTACCAAACACTGCTTGTGTGCAGACAGAGGAGGCAGTAAGTACTCCAGAATTTGGAACACCAGTAGGAATGAGTTGCATCTACTGACAAGGCTTGATCCGCCTCCATTTCTTCAGAAGAGTTAAAATTGTTGACTCATTTTGTGATCCCTGAAACAGGCATATTATATCTGAAATGCATATTCTTTTTCAGTTTGGGGTAATTTTGTACTATTTCAAGTTATTCATCGGACTTGAATGACTTGAATGTCAATAAATAACTAAAAAAGGGGGTGTTCTAAAACTTTTGACTGGTAGTGTAGATATTCAGGATAACAAAAACAAGTGAATAATTCTATCATTTATTTACATAATACACATCTATTTACTGAGTCTGGAAAAAGGGTGGAATTTTGTAATCTCACATCTGTAGGAACCCAGGAGAGTTTCTCTGATGACCCACTTTACTGGTTTATAATGTAAATGCAGTCTTCTCATGTATGTTCTACAAGGTTCTGCTTTGTTTTCTGGATCAAGATATACTGTAAAAGATCAAGTCTTTTGTGTGTATGCACATTTGGACAATTACATAAATCATAAACAATACTGTGAGTTTAATGCATGTGGAACTTTCATCTTCCTTCTTCATCTTGCATCATTTTTTATTCATGTTTTGTCTCTCCCTGTATTTTTCTTTTTTGTGGTTGCTGGTGGTACACTGGGTGGCTTTTAAGGCCAATTTTTCGTATCTTACTGCCACCTGGTGGCGGTCTCACTGTTTAAATCAGGGGTGTCCAGACTCTGGTCCATGAGGGCCGCTTTGATCAGTTTTGTGCATTGAAGATGCTAAACACAAACATCTACATGTAGGTTTTGTGTTATAGGTAACTGAGCAAATGACTGTAATATCCAATCATATGTATGCATTCGATTAGTAGAATACAGATAGAGCAACACAACCAGGTCTTAAAAGGAATTATTGACTTAAAGCAGTTCACCCCTGGCTTAAATAAATAAAAAAACGGAATGCATCTCTTTCTGTCTATTTGTTGTAACATGTCATTGCTCTTTGGTCTCTTTTAGGTGTGAAGCAGCTGTGCTAAAAGTGAGTATAATGCCATTTGCCATCATGCTTCTTTCATTTTCTATACCACTTGGCCTCATCAGGGTGATGGGCATGCTGGAGCCTATCCCGGGGGGCCTATCCCAGCTGAATTTGTGTGAGAGGTCGGGGTCCACCCTTGACTGGCCACTATTCACACTCACATTCACACCCATGGACAATTTAGAGTCGGCAGTTAGCCTAATATGTATATTTTGGGGTATTTTTTAAATATTTCTTTATATTTAGAAGACGGAATACCCCCACACGCAAATTCCACTTAGAGACGTTATACAAACCCGGATCTCCTGCAACTGACATGCCAACAACTAGGCCTCAGCGAGGCCCGTTTAAACCTTAATACACATTAATACACATGCCCAAAGTGCAATTTAAAATGATATATAACACAGTTCTAATATAACTCAATATAGTTGTACACATTAAATGAGGAGGAGCATTATACATGTATTCATATGAATAATGCAGAAATTAAATGTAGATATTGCACCAAAAATGTGCATACAATTTTGTTATAACTGTTAAAACACATTATAACTGTAAAATGTGTATATACCATGGAAGAAGAAAATGTCGCCCAGTTTTACTTCAAAATGAAAAAGTGGTGGTATGTTACATTTTTTTGTAACTTTTTCCAACCCGTCTGTGACCCGAGCTTTAAAATAAGCTCAGCCCACCAAGCTGCTACCAGGAGATTATTACACCAAATGTTCTACCTGCAATATCTGTAACAACTGAATGTGTGGCTTTACGCTGCCTACATTGAATATTGTCATTTTTTGTACTGGTTTTCAGGGTTTGATGGAGAGCTGGTCGGATGACAGCAGGAACGGTTGTTATAACTGGAGGAATACTGGCCACAGTGATACTTTTGTGTATCATAGCTGTGCTCTGTTACTGTAGACTCCAGGTATGCTTCTTTATGTTTGGGTCTGGGTCTGGGTGTCGTTTGTGGCAGTTATTATGACCTAATACAACTCTCAGTGCCGTGCAGTGCAGTTCTGCACCGCATATTGACTTACTGTGTGTGTATCTTCATGCATTAAGTGTGTTGAAAGAGACAAAAAGGTGCACTAAGTTGTCAGCGGCATTTATTATTATTTAATCATTGTAATGATTTTAAGTACTCATTTTTGTAACAATTTGGGGAAAATAAATACAAATGTTTTGCACCGTAATGGATCCTGATATCTTAGTAGCAGTAGTAAAAAATCTCATTGATTTTGCCTTTAAACATGACTGAAGCTAGCTCAGCAGGTTTGAAAAACAGTTTTTCTTCTTTTTTGTCACGCTTTTGCACCTCCCCTGAAGTCCTCTGGCTTCTGATTGAGTCCCCAGTCATCCACCGCTACAAGGAATATCTCCGCCTCGCTCTAACGCGGTTATTAAAAAATAAATTCATTAGTAAATGATCCCTGCTTTGTGGTTGACTAAGGGCTATGGTTAGTCCAAAAAATATTGAAAGACAAATCATATGTAGCATTCTGGTCAGTAAGTAATCTGTAAGTCAGTAATCGCTAGGGATACTCCAATGAATTGGCCACCAATCAGTCTTTTTATGTTGTTTTGTCTTGAATTCTTTGCAGTACTACTGCTGTAAGAAGAATGGGTCTGACAGCGGCTCCAACTCTCTGCAGCACTTTGAATGCAACGCCTGCGGCGTCTCCGGCTTGGATGGCACCATGGATACCCCACTGTCGCTTTCACCACCAGATCCACCTGCGACTTCCAAACCCAGAAAAGCCACAGCGGGTCGTCGCCGCTACTGCCCCACCTGCTCCCCCTATGACTCCCCTTTTTTCATTCGTACCGCCGATGAGATGCGAAATGGAGGCGAGCGTATCACTTACATGCCCACACACTACGAGAACCAGGCGCTGGCTATGCCACTGCCTGGTGTCCGAGGCTCCTTGCTGAGGGAGGCCCCGCGGAGCAGACCACCTGATTTCTACTCTAATACTCGAGCAATCAGCACAGAAGTGTGACACTCAAGCTGCCGAACAGAAGCAATTTTGGGATGTTTTAAACTAAAATAACTTGTTTTCCTAATCTAGTTGACCTTTTTGTCTAATTGTACATGGAGGGTACGTTTGTAAAGTGCACTAAATGTTGACTGTTAACTGTATTTACAGACTGAGGGCTAGCTTACCTAAATCTTGGTTTATATACAGTATCTGCCCAAAACATACACATTGAAAAAAGTGTTAATGAGTGAAGTGTAATGTAATTAAATGTGCCCAGCGATCGACTGGCAACCAGTCCAGGGTGTACCCAGCCTCTCACCCAATGTCAGCTGCTTCAGCTTCTCCATGCCCCTAATTAGGACAAGCGGTATAGAAAATGAATGGATGGATGGATGATGTCATGTCATTGTGTCATGAAATTCATCATATCATTCATCATATGCATTCTGGATATTTCCAATGCATGCGTGAGTATGCAGCGGTTTTTTTCACCATCATCTGCGTCTAGGCGAGATCATTTTGGAAATGACTGCTGATTTGAGTCTCCTTATTGGCAAATTGCCACCATTATGGCTGTGGTCAGAAGTTAAGTCTACACACACTCACCAATGGTGTGGGTGTCATATTAAACTGAAGCATGTAATATATAATATACACTTCATATAACAGGGTGGAAAGATTATACAACATACATCTTGAGTGAATTTTAAAAGCAAGAATTGGATGCACAATTTAGAATTTTACACAGGTTCATGCTAAAATAAATCGTTTCACCCCCTTTTTTAAACCAAAGGTCTTTGAACATGGGAAAGGCCAAGCCCTGGTAACTTCTCTTCAGTGATCATTGAATGCAGCACTCATGGGGTTGATCAGTATTAAGAACAATGGGAAATACCAAGGAACTCAAGAGTTAGGAATTGAGTTAATTTTACACTGCCTGGCCAAAAAAATAGTTGCCATCAAAAAAAAAGGTCATGCACTGTAATATTTGGTTGGACCACCCTTAGCTTTGATTACGGCATTGATTCCATAAGCTTCTGCAATGTCACAAGATTTACTTCCATCCAGTGTTGCATTCATTTTTCACTAAGATCTTGCATTGAAGATGGTGGAGTCTGAGCGCTGTGCAAAACCAACACATCCCAAAGATTCTGAAAGGGGTTCAGGTCTGGACTTCATGTGTGAAAATGAGGTCTCATGCTCCCTGAACCACTCTTTCACAATTTGAGCCCAATGAATCCTGGCATTGTCATCTTGGAATGTGGCCGTGCCATCAAGGAAGAAAAAATCCACTGATGGTATGAGCTGCTCATTCCGTATATCCAGGTAGTCAGCTGACCTCATTCTTTGCGCACATAGTGTTGCTGAACTAGACCCGCCCAACCGGAGCAACCTCCTTCCTATTGGCTTAGTTCAATCCAGGTGGCAGCTTTTTTTTTCAGCCAGGCAGTGTAGTCAATTTGAAAGTCAATTTCAAACAATGTTAGTTCAAAGAACTTTATACAGTTACAAGTTACTGTATTTGGAAGTGTCTGGAAGAAGAAAACACTTGTCACCCTCAGATGAAAGGTCATTTGACAAAAGCTTGTAACCCCCAACCAAGTGCAACAGAGTAGGTGTGGTATAAAATACTTCCCACTGGGATCCAGTTGTAGGGCACTAACTTTTTCTGCCGCACTTGGTGTGGCAGTGTCCCGTTGCTTCTAATGTAAAAGGGCCATTAGTCTTTTCTGACATTGGTGCAAAACGTTTGACCACTAAGATGAACTAAAGACAAGAAAGCAATGACTGGTATTTGTGTGTTTTGACTGGATATGATGTGGTATGGTGTCCTTTTATTGTGTGTTTGAATGCGGCGATTTACTATTTGTCACCATACTACTATGTTAGTTATGAATATTTCAAAGAGTATATACTCTGTGTTGAATTTAAATGTATCTTAGTATTGGCATAGAAAACACTTTTTCGAGACAAATCGTTGTTTGTGTTTAAAAGTATCACCTGTGATTGTATTGTACAGCAGCGTCTTTTGCTGAAAAGTTGGATATTGGTGATCATCCACAACTTTTTTCATTGTATTTTCAGCAAAAAAAGACACAGTTAGTTACCAGAATTTCTCATCAATGTTATTTCCATTTAAAAAATGTTGCTTTCTTCGAATCAGGAAGGGCACAGTACACACAAAGGTATTAATTAAAGCATCAGCATTTTAAATACTATGAAACATGTTATATGATTATAAAATTCAATAATATAGTTTTTAGTTGTCACAGGGAAGATAGCATATATTATTTGTTTATTTAGTTATTGTATTACTGAACTATTCTAAACTAACTCTGTACTAGCTACTCATTATATAAACAGAATGAGAGGCTGTTTTAAAATGTTGACACAGAAATCAACATGGTCAGTAATCTACGACAGAGACACATTTTGACAAATAAAGGTTTGTAATTGCTTGAAATGTTCAAACATTTTGTGTGATTATTCTTAAACTTAAACTCACATTTCAAGTACTTTTGTCGTCAGAGTCGACAGTCTAAGTTTCCAAAAGCATTCGAGAATGAGCAATAAGTTAAGTATATTTAAGAAATCAACAAGCAGCATCTCAGCTTTGTGTTACTGTTGACAAATATATTATTAGTATGAACGTTTTCCCATTACATTGTTATTATTACATTGGTACTATTTTAAATATGTGTTACAACATTTAGATGATGTGATAACCACTCATATTTTTTATTGTAATATGAAGTTGACTTTATTTTCATCCCAACCTAATTTGACCAAAAAAAATGCAAATGTATGCTAATGTTTCTTTCTCATAAAAATATTTATACTGCATTTCATTTTATGCATGTAGAATTACATTACACTCGGAAAAAATTAAATTAAAATCATCCTAATACTACTAAAATTACTGCTTCCCTCTGTTTTTTTGTTTTTGTTGTTTAATTGTATTTTTGGTAAAAAACAATAAATAAAAAAAACAGCCATGGGCCACAAATAGCCTCAAGGCAGCATTTTGGACACCCCTAATTTAACGGTTAAAATTATAATTATAATTTAATTGTTCACATGCAGTTCGGGTTGAAATACTTGCCATATAGGACAGTTCAAAATAAATTCAATATGAATATTTGTAAAACATAATTTTTATTCTTGCTGGTCTATTCATGGCTGAATGTATTTATTCTTATTTGTTTTCTTATGATTAAAAAAACAACTAAAAATAGCCCTCATGATACTGTCAAAGTACAGTATCCCTGTGTGTCAGGGATGTCTAAACCTTTTCCACAGAGGGCCCCATACTGGGAAATCGAAGGATGTGAGGGTCCATATATATTTGTATTATTTATGAATATATATGTACACAATTATATTTATATGTATATTTTATATATTCAACTATATGTTATTCTGAGTTATCAGAATCAACATTTCGGCTTTTTCTTTATAAATTCTGCATTTTTGCTCTATTTGACCTTTCTTGAGAAATATTTTGGATTTCTTGTCATTCCGCACTTTGGACCCCTGCTGTGTATTGTCGTGGCATCCACGTGTTCACTTTATACTAAACAACTGAAGGAGTACGCATGCGTGACAGCAATTGTTCTGCGCTTAACCGGAAAACGTGCGCTCGGAGCCGAGTGTGATGCATCCTGTTTGAAGACACGATCTTCGGCGAACTCTTGACAGCTACAACAGGGGACACCTCGTCGCTCCAAACAAGTAAGTTGACAGCTAATTTGTCAGCCAATGCGCTCCTTTCACCGGCTCTGTGACGTGTCGTCACGTTCGACGTTTCGAAATCATGTCTCGTTGTACTTATTCTTCCTTTTCGGGGTGTTGTAGGGGTGTCGCTCTTCTATATAAGCGTCCAATGTTTCGGACTTCGAGCTGGTTAGCGTTAGCCAAAGTTAGCTTGACGTTAGCTAGCAGGTCTTAGCCCGGCGCTGGTTGGCACTTCCTGTTTAGTTTGCGCTCCCCTGTTCTGTCCGGTAGCTGTACGTGTGTAGCTCCTTTGCTTTTACGCTGGTTTGACACTAGCGTCGACGGGAATGGTTAAGTTAGCTTCACGCTAGCTAATTTTTGCCTTGCCTGCATTGTCTGCCACGACTGGCTGCTTAAGAAGAGCCTCTCCTTTCTGTTTCTATGTACGATGAGTCCAGAATACACATTTCCTACTTCCATATACTCATGTGCGTAGTCATAGCTGCAAAAAGGTACAAATAGACAAGACTGCCCTGCTGCTGATGCTGAGAGAAAGGCCTGCAGAAAGCTGCATTGGCACAATGTTGGTTAACCTGACAGACAATTGGACAATTTCTGTGGGTAGGGTTTTGTGAAAGAAACCGTGGAAGCCAAGAATGTTATTATATCCTCAACAGATTGCAGCGGTGTGCACATTAGACAAATTACTTATTTGCAGACATGCATGGGCTTGTTGTGTAATGGCTATGCTTCGATGCCCAATACAGGTTATGTTATGTGGATACTTCTACATTTACAGGCAAAACATACACTCGCTGTAGCAAGTATGTTTCTTCTTTATGTGACACTGAAGCACTAATGACCTCTGCCCTTTGTCAGTGACCATTGTTTCCCTTGATTAACATTTCCGACGCTGGGTATTTTTGAAAATGTCATTCATTTTTGGGAATACCTAAACATTTGCAAGAGATGATAATCTATAAAGGTATGCAGTTTAGTGCTGATGGGAATTAGGATTGTTTGACCTTGGAGGAGGCCTGCACTTGATTGAATGATTCAATAGTACAGTGGAACATTTAAAGTCAAATGCAGTCTGTTTCGAGATCCTGGTCAACTTCCAACTGCTTCAGATTTGGAAACTGTTTTACTTGTAGGAGTAGTAACCTATTAACATTCTTAGTGTACAGTTTGAAAAACAAACACCAGACACTGCTTTAAAAAAAGTAAGACAAATTTGGTGAAGGTGACCAATGTAAACACTAAATTATCAAAATAACAAAAACACTGTCTAAATTTAACTTACTTACTCACTCTGAACTTAAACAACAACAATGTGTATTGACACATACAGTACATGTATAGTCTTCGTACATCACACTGATTTTAATTTACCCCATGGTCAAAAAAATGCATCTATAAAATAGTCATAAACAAAAATCCAAACAGTCATTAACAGCTAAAATGAATTTGAGAAATTAACTCTTGTACCGGGGAGGATTGTCGATTGATTTTTTTTGCCCACACTTTTTCAGCCCCCGAGATACTTTTAAATTGACAAAGTCTCAAAACTGTATCTCCTACCATAAACATTGAGAATAATTCTTTTATTTAGAATATTTAAATGTATGTACATTGTTCACTGCATCAAGGGTGCTCACATTTTTTCAGCATGCAAGTTACAAGTCAAAATGATGTACCTCTTACTATAAAACCGAAAACATTATATACATATACAAAACTTTGAAACTACTATACAAAAATACAGTACTTGGGATGCCTCAATATGTCACAAAATGTAAAGGTGACAAGATTTCTTGTTCAGAAAAAAAGCTGTCTCGTAGGCAACAGGCCTGGGACAATAATAAATAAATAAGTTACCGGCCTCAATATGTTGCCATGTGCATATGCGTCTGTTTTTCTCGTCTCTCCCCTTCAAACTGGCAGGAAGAGGATTCACCGTGTGCATTGGGTTCAGCACTTTGGCACATTTTTTCACAAAACGGCATGAACGGAGTGAGCTCTTTTGTCAGTCATATAGTCTCTTTGTCTCAGTGGGTGCAGGCAGGGCACTCAGAGCGCAGAAATGTGTACCCCGGTGAGGAGTAAAATCAAGCTAATTGTATTAGAAATTAAATTAGAAGTGAACATTATATTGTCTTATATTGTAGATATTTTTTTATTGTAATTTCCCTCATAGTCATGTTAAAATCTGACGACACCCCTGCTCATGAATTATACCCTGTTAGCATTTGCTATCGAACATTGCAGATATTAAAGAAATATACATTATTATGCATAAGACAGAGGAGCTGAAGTCAAGGCAACATATTAAAAAGGTTACAGTAATGGGCACATTTTCCAGTTAATTATGAAATATTTTTTTTTACAATCAAAAGTTTAGAAAACGCATTTCTATGGTGGAGTTCAGGACGCAGAGCACAACCATTAAACAAGTTCTGTTCACCCGAGCTCATAAACACATTATAATGGTCTGGAAATGTAGGTTGTCAACGATAGATAGCATACTAACTGCTTGTTAACCCTTTAGGCGCAACATAATATAAAGTAATATCATAATAATATAGTGTTTTTTTTAACATTCACGCTATACCACCACATCCAGTCCTGCCACCCTCAACAGCATAGCATTGGCTCAAGTATGCTTTGCGTTTGGACTGTTATTGCGACCGGACTCGCTGCTACACACACATTGTATAAACTCCGAAATTTTGCGTAGGAACCCACAAATGTTGCTCAGATTGAAGTTACCGATGTGTGCCATGTCCTGGTGTAAAGTATTAACTACATGAGGCACCATGGTTGCAGAAATGGCTTGTTAAATGCAGCAATGTTGCTGGTTGCAATTTTGCTACTTTGGGTTAACACACCTCATACAGTATGTACCTGGTAAATCAGAATAAGAAGACGTAGTAGGAGGGATCAGTGTTTGCAAACTAAATAACATTGTTACTACATTTATAAAGTCGAGACACATCTTGATTCTGTTTATCCAAAAAGCGACAATTGTCACTACTTTTTCTGGTTTTATTGGACACTTTTGTTATTTTTGTTTGTTACACTGTGTTGTGCTCACAGGCGACTCTCTCTTGCTTATGACATGAATAAAACACAAAAACGGAACCCAAAAAGAAGCATTTCATTTGCATTTCTGAACCTATTTCAGATTAAATTTGACACAACTGATTGAAATGAAGGAAATCAATGTTTGTTTTTCATTTTGTCTTTTTTACTCATTTTTGTCTCCCTCAGCATCCATAAAAATTGCATACACATTCGTCTTGTGTAGGATAAAGATTGTTGCTGTTTATGTACTGCTAGGTCTGTCAATAAACAACAGGATAATTCAGCTTGCAAACACACACACACACACCCTCTCTGATGTAGTGCAGCTTGTTGGCTCAGTCTATGTTGGTTGACATGCCCCAAGTCACTTACAACTCAGTCTTTCTTCCAAAGTTGGTGGTTGAATTGCAAGGCTGCCAACTGTGTTGGAGGAGCACACTAGGCTTGTAAAGACTGGGTTCCGTTCAGGCACTTTTCCACCAAGAACTTCAGTTCAGTTTAGCTCTGTTTGGGTAGAGTGAGGAAAGGTAAACTGTAGTCTGATGTGTGTTCCAAACTGCAGCGTATGCAGACAGGATGACCAATGAATTCAATAAAAGAGTAAAACGGCCCGGGGGGCCACATCCGGCCCGATAGGTGTTTCAATGCCGCCCGCCAGATGCTTCCGAAGTTTTAATATAAACTTTAAACATACAAGTTGGCAACATGACTTGCAAGTAGTCGAGAGTCAGTCTAAGACAGTGGTTCTGAGTTATTTTCTGTCACGGCCCCCCAGGGGCCAGAAAGGTTGTTGTGCCCCCCCCATTTGAAATACTATGACAACTGATAATATGTATTTACCTGTACAAACTGAATTTAGAACTGACACCAGGAAAATGCAACAAAATGGAGAGCTGTGAAGTGTATTCAATAGTCAAATGGCATGTTGAAAATAATAAATTTGGACATATTGGCAGGTTTATACTAATATTGAAAGTACACGCTGCTTCTCACGCCTCTCCTGAAAGTTCACCACGTCTAGACAACCTTTTGATGGTTTAAGTAGCTTTTCATGCTGCGATCCAGACAACTACCCCTACCCACAGTGCCATAAAAACACAAGTCAACCCATACCCAACATTCAGGTTGTAGCCAAACAGGAGGACATTGCTGGACCGCACAGGTGTATTGTACATAAATGTAATGCAGCCATAATGACTGCAATACAATGATTTCTCTAATGTGTGCTGTGCTTGTATGTTTAATATGACGTTTGTTAGCGTGTCTATAATGCAATCTGATTCTAGCAGGAAGACGAGAAATGTTAGGTTATATCCTGTGTTGCACATGATTTAACATTAGTCTTTGCTAGCTCTGTTTCTGTTTGGTTCCCTTCAGCAAATGACCCATTATTCTCCAGTGTTGTTCTGGCCACTCACTATAATTGAACAAGTGTGATTGGAGCGCATGATCCTGTTGCTACCCACTGTTTTAACATTAATCGACAGTGTATGCATAAATGGAATCATGTGTCCGGGATGATGAAGGCCTCCTTTTATGTGCGGCCTCTTATTCACAAGGGACTACAGTCGTTCCTCGTTTATTGAGGTTAATTGGTTACAGATGAAATAGGATTTAATAATAATAATTGTGGCATAGAAAACCTTTTTACAATGTTATTAATGTAGTTTTTAACATTGTTAGAGCCCTCCAGACATGAAATAACACCTATATGGTCACCTTTATATTTGTATTATCCAATATAGTCGATATAATCCGAGAAAATAAGACATACAGTATTAGACCTAACTAAGATAACATAGACTCACATGCAGATCTTTGCTGTTTTTTTCTGAACAGCGTACTTCCTGTGGTGGCTGTTTTCTCAATTACCCAATATAGTAAACAAAATATAAGTAAATACGTCATAAAAGACATAAAACTCCTGCTTGTGCTTTTATCACAGTAAATGTGTTCCCTAGGGGGACCTTAGTGGTGGGTGGAGAGACGTGTGGGTGGCAGGAAGTGACATCTGAAGTTCAGTTTGTCACAGGTTATGGCCCCAATAGTAGCCGGTGTTATTATAAAAGTGTCTGTTGTGAAATAAAATAAACCTGCAAAAAAATACCTGTTCTAACGATCAAGTCTGGTGCCTGCCTGAAAAATTACTGACACCTTGTGACCAATACTGCATTCACTATTAGAATGAGTCTTCTGCCTTGTATTTGTAAATTAGTTCATTTTTTTTTATGCTTACTTTTGAATAAATACAATTTTCTTAAATACGCTTTAATTTTGGACTAACATTCAACCACGAAACAGAGATAATTTATTAGACCACTTATTAGATAGATAGCGTGAGGGCACGGTTCTAGAACTGCGGTGTAGCGAGGGACAACTGTATGTTCAAAGCAGCAAATCCCTAATTTGCAAGCATAACGCAAACCGCCGTTCTTTCGGTCCATCCATTGTACTTTTTACATTGGGATTGTCTCAATAGCTGGCATTGGGGAAGAGTAAGTACTGCTTACTTAGTAGAACTACTGCTTGCAGCAAGGAGTTGTTTTCTTCAAATCCAGCATGTAGCGCTCTTAATGTCACAAATGATGTGAAAAATGAATCGTATTATTACTACTATTTATTCCACGTGACCGTAAATGACATTTGTGGAAAGTGCTAAGGGTTGTACTCCAGATGCTTTGAGAAATATGCAACCATGCAAGTGTTATAAACATTAGACCAATGATCAATGACTTACATGTATTGTCAGTTAGTTGCTAAACCCCAAATGTGCTCCTGCACAGATGTTTTGCTTAATGGAGGACAATCTTGCAAAAATATGTCAGACATACTTGTCTGTCCCCCAAATATGCACCAACTTGGTGATTTTTGAAATTTCAAACTTGCGAAACATTTTACGTTTAATTACAGTGCAACTGTGTGGTGTATTTGTCTGAAAAGTAATAGCACAGACAATACAGGAGGGGTGCATGTTTTAACAAATTTTCACCAAGTTGTGTGCAGTGGTTCAGGACTAGAAAAGTTCTTCATTTTCATAAATAGATTTGTTGCTACCTCTTTGCCCTGGCTCACTTGCACATTTTGCCTGTCTGTGTAGCTTGTCATTACAACTTTGTACAGTAGTTGGCATTTTAACTAACACACCTCATACGCACATACCACAGACTTAGTCGCGCATTATAATTCATCATGAATATAGTGAGATATTAGATCTAAATTGTTGTAAGTGGGGCCGCACATGAGTGGGTAGCATGTTGGCCTCACAGTCAGGAGATCAGGGTTCGAATCTCCGTTGGCCATCTCTGTGTGGAGTTTTGCGTGTTCTCCCAGTGCGTGCGTGGGTTTTCTCCGGGTACTCCGCTTTCCTCCCACATTCCAAAAACATGGATGTTCGGTTAATTGGCGACTCTAAATTGTCCATTAGAGTGTGATTGTGAATGTGAGTGTGAATGATTGTTTGTCTGCCCTGCGATTGACTGGTCGCCCAGCTTACTGGCGACCAGTCCAGGGTGTACCCCGCCTCCTGCCTAAAGTCAGCTGGGATAGGCTCCAGCATACCCACGACCCTAATGAGGATAAGCGGTATAAAAAAATGAGTGAATGTTGTAAATGAACATTATTTTTAAAATCAGTGCACATTTGTGTCTACCACTGCACAAAATTAAACTAACACCCTTAAATCACTAACTTCATATCCTATCCATCTTGTCCTTGAAGAAAACAGAACTGGCTGACCTGGTGAGGAAAGGGGAGAGTTTCAACGCTGGTCTCCCCAGACCTTCCTGAGAGAAGGATCAACCATGGATGACAACTCCTCTCTTCGCAAAGTCAGCAGTTCTACAGAGTCCGTGGCCACCGTCACAAGCGAGGAGTTTGTTCTGGTACAACCCACTGCTACTGGGTCACCACAAGGCTCTGAGGGAAAACCAAGACTCAAGGTCAGAAACTCAGCACAACAGACCATCTAGCAGTCTTGGCTACATTGAGTAGCCCTTTCCAATAACGTTTTGCCTAGCCTTCTGAGTATTGCTTACTACCTTTGGGGGCGAAAAGAGTGTAGTGCAGGTAGAATGCTGTAATAAGTCTTCTCCTGCCTTTCTTAAGAAGAAATGAACAACTAGTTTGAACAACTCTGGCAAACCAACTCTGGCTGTGATATAGATTATTGTTAAATTATTAATACAGTCCAGGCAACTTCCTGCTCTTCTCTATCCTACTGTAATAACTCATCCTTATTATGGTGTATTAGCTCTTTTTCTCTTTTCCCTCTCCTTCAATGTTTACACTTATCCTTCTTCCTTCAGATGTCTTGGAATGGTAGCGAGCAGCTCGAGAAAGCCATGGAGGAGATGTTGGATGATGATGAAGTGAAGGTGGAAAAAAGCAGCGTCGAAAAGATGGAGAAGCACAGCCACTCAGAAGTCCTGGAGTTCCAACCAGCAGGTTGTATTCTGGATCAGTCCTATTTATAATCATTGCTGCAGCGTACATGCAACAGCTGTTTGTTGTTTTTTAAATTACATTCAAATCAAAATAATTCTTATTGAATCATTTTGAGTTCCACCCAGTCAAGAAACCAATTTGATCCAGACTTTACTTTCACCTGCAGGTTTAAATATAAAGAATTAACTGTGACTATTTAACATTACTCATGGTGGTGCTTTTGTAAACTGAGAGGAAAGGATTTTTGCAAATATAAGCCAGTTTGCAGTAGAACTTCTGCTGTGCTAATAGTTCTCTTTCCTGTTTGCAAAGCAAGAACATCCTGTGCCATTCTGTCATCTGTATTCATCTTAACATTTCTTGTCATTTGGGTTTATTTGTCTCTTGTAGCATTTATTTCCCACGGTAGCATACCAGGTTTTTATTAACCATTTGTGAATGAAAACTAACCATTTGGCAATATTTATACCATATACATACAAAATGTATTCAACCAACAAAACAAAAAAGTAGACTTTGCAAATAATTGGAACAATTTTTATTTCGGTCAACAGAGGCATCACCACCCTGTCCGGCACCAACTAGCCCCACGAACCAAGAGGAGGATAGCGTGCAGTTCAACAAGCTGTCTTACCTGGGGTGCACCTGGGTCAAAACCCCTCGTAATGAAGCTGAAGCGCAGAAGGCAATGGCCACATTACTGGCTGAGAGTGCCATCCCAATCCCAATCACGCTGCATGTCCCTTGTGGACCAGATGGCTCTGTGAGGTCAGTAATGTTGGCAGAGAGAATTAGTTTTTGTGAAGAAAAGAGAGAAAAGTCACTGGAGCAGCAACCTGGAAAAGAAATGTGTTACCACTGACATAGAGGTTACTCTTCATTGTCCATTGGTCTGCAAAAAATCCATGTGAAGTTTCAGGATGAACCTAGAATACACTGTTATCATCGCAGGTGAACTTATTTTCACTTTCTGTAAACTTTTGAATGCACATGTCCAGCTGTTTAAAATTTCAGTACGGTTTGCGCAAGTGCGTGATCCATGAATTGACTAATTTAATTAGTCAATTCATGTAATTTAGTCCTGATTTGATTAGAATTGGGATTTACACAGTTCTTGTCATGCTGTCCAATGTTTTCAGACGGTTTGACCACTGAGCTTTGTGTGTTACAGTCTGTCACGAGCAGCTTGCAACAGTGATACGGAGAGACTGGAAGTCACGTCAAGGCATACTTTTTGTGGAGCAGTTGAAAATGCGCATTCAAAAGTTAGGGAAGGTCAAATTAAGTTCACCATTAAAGGTTATTGTGCATTTTAGGTTTATCTTGAAATTTCACCTGAAAGCCCAAAGATTCAAGAAGGACAAAGTAAGAAGCACAAAACGTACCACTTCTACACAGAATGGGAGGATAACATTTTTTCACTGTTTGTTGTATCTAAGGGACTGTAATGTCTCATCAATGTAACACCACAGGCCCACAGTGACCAGAATACTACATATGACTACTATGTCTTTAATTTGTGACTAATAATAGGCATTAGTCAACCACAAAACAGTGATCATTGATCAAGTTATTAATTAGTAAAAATCCGCAATAGAGTGATGGAACCAGGTTCAAACCCCAATGTATCGAGGACGACTGTATTGGGCAAAAGTCTGCAATCTGCTTAATGTTTTGTTATGAATGTGGTAATTATGTAGTGGTAGTTATGCCAATAGAGAAAAAGCTGAAACGTTGACAGCAACAAACTTTAATAGTACCACACAGCCCGGCCAAAAAAAAGTCATACACTGTAATAATTGGTTGGACCACCTTTAGCTTTGATTACAGCACGCATTGGCTGTGGCATTGTTTCGATAAGCTTCTGCAATGTCGCAAGATTTATTTCCATCCAGTGTTGCATGAATTTTAGAGTCTGACCGCTGTGCAAAACCAGCACATCCCAAAGATTCTGAAAGGGGTTAGGGTCTGGACTCCATGTGTGAAAATGATGTCTCATGCTCCCTGAACCACTCTTTCACAATTTGATCCCGATGAATCCTGGCATTGTCATCTTGGAATATGCCTGTGCCATCAGGGAAGAAAAAAAATCCATTGATGGAATAACCTGCTCATTCAGTATACCCAGGTAGTCAGCTGACCGCATTCTCTGAGAACATAGTGTTGCTGAACCTAGACCTGACCAACTGCAGCAACCTCGTACCTATTTGCTTAGTTAAATCCATGTGGCAACTTTTTTTGGCAAGGCAGTGCATATAAATATGTATCACTTGAAAAAACATATGGTTTTCATGTCGTATATAGAGGGTTGTGTCAGGAAGGGCATCCGACGAAACATGCGAATCAAACAGAACAAAATGATTCGCTGTGGCGACCCCTGATGGGATAAGCAGGGATAAGCCGAAAGGAAAAGAAGATTATTAACAGAGATTAATATCTTTTTACACATTATGACGTTTAACAATGTTAAACTCATACTTCAATCAATGGCAACAGTTTGATTATTAATTCAATTTCCACTTCTTGAATGGGATGTGTTAATCCATTGAAGTACTCTTTTAACTGGGTCACATTATTGAAATTGTAAATCTTTTATGTGTGATATCGTTTGTTTTTCCTCAGGATTCTCGACCAGGCCTCGGGTACGGAGATCGCTTCCTTTCCCATTTACAAGGTCTTGTTTTGTGCTCGTGGACGTGATGGTTCTTTGGAAAGCAACTGCTTTTGCTTCACTGAGAGTTACCGGAGCTCTGAAGACTTCCAAATTCATGTCTTCTCCTGTCACATCAAAGAGGCGGTAAGTGGTATCACACGAGCAGCATGACACACTGGCACTATTTTTCATCGCTTCACAGAATACATCCTATTCATTTAAAAGTTGGCGTGCCAGCTGCATTTGTTCGGATGTTAAATCCACCTAGTCCAGGCTGTGAATAACATCCTCACATGACAACTGGCTGTTTCATGGAGTGTTTTGAATGTTAACACATGTGAATGAAAATGTTCCTCAAACATTTAAATAATCGAACAATGTTAGTTACCTAAAGTCATCACATTAGCTATGGGATATTTACTGCATTTAAACAAAAAATCGAACCCGTTAATGTGTTTCATTTTCATTTTTAAGCGGTGCACAGTGTTCCCTCGTTTGCGGGGTATAGGTTTCCAAAATAGCCCGCAATAAGTCAAATTTGCAAGTCTACTTTATTACTTTACAAATATCATATATGTTTTAAGGCTGTAAAACCCCTCACCATACTCTTAATACACTTTTTGTCAGACAGGCATTAACATTTCCTCACATGTGTTCTCCTTTGGCCAATCAGGATGCAGAACACAACACATGTCCATACACTGTAAAAAAATAAAAAAAAAATAAAAAGAAATTCTGCGAGACTGCGAAAGGTGAATCGCGACATAGCGAGGGAACACTGTATCCTGAAGCAGGTACACTGATAATCCAGCTGAGGGCGGCATTTTTTTCTTTTTCTTTTTCAATTAAATTAATAATTTCATTGAGTAACTTAATTCTATATAGGCATTGATGTAAACATTTTTAGAATGCTGTTTGTTCTCCTCTCATCTTCCTCTCTTCCCTTACTTACTCTGCCCATCTACCTTAATCTCTTAACTTTTTCCATGTAGGTCAGTCGAATCTTGTACAGTTTCTCTACAGCCTTTCGTCGAGCTTCACGACCGGCTGACATCAGAGACACCCCGCTGTCAAGTCCGCCTGACAGCGACCTCTTTATATTCACTGTGTCTCTGGAGATTAAGGAAGATGATGGCAAGGGCACCTTCAGGTATTTGGTCATTACATACAAATAAACATATGTTAAATTTCCCATGTTCAGACAGTTATTTAAGGCACTCTATATTAGATGTTGTTTTACCTTACATTGCATAAAAAAGCAATAGCACGTATTTTACTCAAGAATAATTCTCAAGTGGATATTTTGCCTTTAATAATACAGCACAATTGAGAATGTAAAAAATCACCATTCATGTAGAAATTATATTGTGGCGTGGTTTGGAAATAAATAATTAGCTGGATACTAGATCCACTGTATTGCTGTAATGTTGAAAAAAGAAAACTACTCTACTGTTATACCCTGATATTTCCAGTTATAATAACAATTTGGAGATTAATTTAGATTTCCTCTCTATGCATTCCTACTTAGCCTTTAGATCCTGAGGAAGCACATAATGATACCATACTGTATGACAGAAGGTTTATGTTCAATACCCCCTTTCTTTCTTTCTTTCTTTCTTTTTACAGTCCAGTCCCCAAGGACAGAGACAAATTATACTTCAAGCTGCGGCAGAGTGTTCAGAAGAAAGTTGTGATTACAGTGCAGCAAATTGGCAATAAAGAACTCGGCATTGAGAGGTGAGAGGCAAACATATGATTTAATGTGTCCTCTTCACCCGAGTGTCAAAATGCATAAGTAATTAAACATTGCTTTTTTGTGCACTTGTGTCAGTTTAAAAGCATGTCTGTACTACGAGGTTAAGGTAGTAAATTGAGTAAAAACCTTTGAATAGGCTAACTTTAGTCTTTATGAAGAGTGCCATCAAAAATAATGCCACAACAGAATGCTATAATATGTGCTTAAATCACTTTCAACTTCTTTAGTCTTATTTATTCACACACTCTTGCTGTATCCCTGCACCAAAGAACTAGGTCATCCTCACCCCTCTTTCCATTACCTTCCCAGTTACTTACCTCCAATCTTCATCACAGGGCGACAGACAACCAACAATTTTCTGTGCCAGTGGACGTTTCACGTTTTTGCATCATGTATCTATCATCTGTTTATCGGTTAACATTGGCTACAAAATATGTGCTTTAATGCATGAGTCAGTCTGCTTTAGTCGAGTTGGCCTACTGTGAATCAAAAAATGGCATGACTCAAGATGAGTCTTGCTTTGGATACGTGAAAATTAGTGCCGGTAAATTGTCTTGCATGTTATGCAATTACAGTACTGCGTCTTTAAACATTTTTGAGCAATCTCCATTCGGACCACTGGATGGCACACTGAACCTAAAAGACTGCACTGTACTCAGTGGATGTTGATGTTTGAGGATGCACTGCTGTTTCACATACGATGACGGTATTGTCGTTTATAAAACAGTTTTAGAACAAAGGACATAATACGCTGGAGGAAAACAATGTTGCTAAGTTTGTGAGAAATAAATAATTGTTGACATGAGTACATCTCTTGTGTCTTCTTAAGATGTTTTGGAATGCTGTTGAGTCCAGGACAGAAAGTTAGCAATGGCGACATGCATTTGCTAGAAATGGTAAGAATTGAAGAATCATGAACTTCTTTGTCAAATGCAGGTGTATGAATTCATTTGTTTGTTACTTTCTCGACTACATAAAACCATGTACACTACTTGCTAAAAATCAAAATCGAGTTAATAGTAAATGAACCGATTCTCATTACTCGGCCAGGAGTCGATGGGGAAGAGCTCAGATGGAAAAGCCTATGTGATCACAGGAACATGGAACCCCAATATGGCAGCCTTCCAGCCTCTGAATGAAGACACGCCGAAAGGTTTGTGTCTTTCACTGTAATTTCCGGACTGCAGAGCACAATGCTATTGAAGTTGCACCCACTAAATTTAAAGACAAAAAAAATGATTTGTATATATACTGCACTGATGTGTAAGTCATATACTTGTCCACTCTGTGCCATGGGATATTTACTACACAGAAAGATTTAACACATGAATATTTTTTTTGTTCTTTTAATTAAATGTTTTTTGCCTAACAATGCCGAACAGTGCACATGTAACACGGCTGGTTAAACAGGAGCCTACCAGGAAAGTCATTCATCGCTGCCCTCCTCCTCCTCCTCCTCCACTAAAGTTGTCCTCTTCAAGTGTTGGAACCGAACCGCACAAATTACCCTTCGGTTTCTCTCCTTCTTTTGTTGTCGCTACCAGCGTCACCCTCACCCCGAGGAAAATCAGCCCCTGAAAGCCCGCAACCTGCCGGTCACATTGGAACTCCCGGCACCACTCCACCCTGTTAGATCGCCTTCACCCTGAAAGCAGAATCACATACACCTCTCCACGTATTCTTAATGATCAGTAGTGATGTGTGGATCAATACTGAAGTACTGATACCTCCAAAACTAGCTCTTTTAATTCTCAAATTCAAATATTGATACTTTGGTACTTGATTCCTTTGAGGTAATATATGTCATTAACAGAAACGCAGTGGAAAGTAACTAAATTGAAATATTAGCTAAATGTTATGCAGTGGAATAAAATAATTACTATGCTGTCATATTCTTTATTTTATTAGTTTTGCTATGACTTCAAATATACTGTATATTTTTTTTAATTTACCCAACATTTTATGTGTACAAGTTATCGGTATTTAAGCGGTATCACTGATACCAGCCTCAATTTGTATTCAGTATCGCATTGGCAAAGAAATCAACAGTATCGCACATCACTAACAATGAGGGTGCGCACACAAAGCACAAAATGACAGTTCCAAAGCAAGATGACCAAAACGCTACCACAAATTGGTCTCATCACTATTTATGCCACTGAGTTAAGTGAGAAAAAGTATTGGCTTTTACACTGGAAAAGAATGTAATTACATGAGAACAACATTTCCATGATACTAAAGAGTCAGAGGTATAATGTCGATATGGATTAATTAAAAAAAAAGTCAGTCGTTTTATGATTCCGGGTGTATGTTAAGTTATGCTGTAAGTCAGTAGATTGTTTTGTGTGCTAAAGGTCTCCAGTCTTAGTTTTATTTGGATTATGTTCACATTTTCTTTTTTACATATACTTTGTTAATATATAGTGTTGTGTCAGACAGGTCTTGTGACCCGTAGCATGTCAGAACCTGGCAGCACCTTTTCCCCCACAGGCACGAACACACTGTCAAGCAAATGTGGATAATCACTCATGTGAGAAACTGAATTAAATGCAGCAGTTGGAGATTTTTTTTCGTCTAATTTGCTTTACACCTTTGCATTTGCAGCATTCGTACAGCCATGTGGGTTTTATACACATTGCACTTAATGACTTTGCTTTGCATGACTGAGTTCTTCATAATGTGAGAAAAATGAGCTTTTTTTTCTTTTTTATTAGCAAACTTTTATGCGATTACAATTATAAACGGAGCTCATCAAAATGTTCTAATTAAATAGAATTTATATTTCAATCTAATAAGAGTCTTAGATGTCCGGTTTGCCTTTTGTTCATGTTAAAAGTTGAGAAAACCCAAAGTGTAAAAAATACACATGTTATGCTGTAATATGTTTATGTTTCAAAAAAAGAATATGACATCATTCATTGAAATACACTAATCCCTCGTTATTGCGGTTAATTGGTTCCAGACGGACAGTAATGAGTAAAAGTAGGATTTCTTATCTATAAATACAATACTCTCATACGTAAAGCATAGAAAACCTCAAAATATGTTTTTTTAACATATGTGCTTGTTTGGCGAGAGATACAGTGCATCAGGAATAATCTGTATAATCTAATCCTTAGATTAGCCAATTGGAGAAACATGCACACGGTGTCGCTTAGACCAGCAACCGGTTGACAGTGCATCTCACAGGGCAGGCAGGATTGGAGCAACATCAAATTAAAAGCACCATCCACCAGTATGAGCCTGGAGAATTTTTTTTAGAGAGATTTGACAACGCTATTTGATGTGTGTGCTAGCATGAATGAACTTTGAGGTTGTGGGCTGAACAAAAATACGCATTAGCACTCAACATCTAATTTTACCTTTATGCATTCCCACATACTAGCAGCATTTGGGACCAAATATGAGGGGAAAAATACAGGTCGCCGCTGGCAACAAACACTATTAAAAAAAATGTTAAATATTATTTTTTAAATAATGGCCCATATTTCCGAAATTGATTATCATTTATACATACATAAAACTGTATACATAAAATTGTATACAGTTATACAGATATTTACACATTTTTAATGTATTTATTGTAAGGTGTTTGAAATTTTGCCCGGCCTAACAGCATGCTTGGGGATATAATGTGCTCTTTTACACATTTGAAAATACTGTAGGAATGTCACTTTTATATTTAAGGTTTTGCCCACACATTCCAATTTTTATGCTCCTATGCGACCTCTATCGGATTTTTTTAAATGTCATTGTGAACAGCACAATTCCGATTTTTTTTTTTGCAAATGCGACTCAAGTTTCATGCGTATGTAGATATAAATCGGTCATGTATGCGATGTGACTGCGCTGTGAACGCTCATGTATATATCCGGCATATATCGGCATATATCCGACATATACGTCATGGGAAGGCATTTATTGCTGTGCTTACCGAGAGTTTAAAGGTAGGCAGTCATGGAAAGGAGTAGTTTATTGTGCAAGACTTAGTTAAATGTACTCACTGATGTAGGTTCTTCTCATCCGAAAATGTTTTTTATAAGGTGTTAGTAAAGCAGCTCTCGGCAATGTCTCACCACTCCACTCGCACGCACCTTGGAACAGACGTGGTAATGTAACACCAACATTAAAAAAAAATCAGATTTTAAACAATAAATCCAAACTGGAAATCCTACCCTGCAGTGTGAACGTAGCCACAGTCATGGGGATCTGATGTGATTCTCGTGCGTGTGTGGGTTTCCTCCCACTTTCCAAAAACATGCATGTTAGGTTAATTGGAGACTGTAAATCAGGGGTCACCAACGTTTTTCTTGTGAGAGCTACATTTACAAAATGCAAATGGTTTGTATTTCAGAATACATTTATTTTTAGTGTTGCCACTTTATTAACTGAAAACCCAAATGAAAGCACGCTTGTGGGCACCTTGAGTGGCTGTGGGTGGGGTGGGGAGGATACCAGGTGCCCACGGGCACCACGTCGGTGACACCTGCCCTAAATTGTCCATAGGTATGAACGTGAGTGTGAATGGTTGTTTGTCTGTATGTTCCCTGCGATTGACTGGCAACGAGTCCAGGGTCTACCCTGCCTCTCAGCTGGGATAGGCTCCTGCATACTGTGCGACCCTAGTGAGGATAAGCGGCATAGAAGATGGATGTATGTAAGATTAATGTCTACATCAACAAATATACGGCCAGTCCCCGGTGTACCCCCCCTTGCCCCAAGTCAGCTGGAATAGGCTCCAGCATACCCACGCGACCTGTAAGTGATGATAAGCGGTATAGAAAATGGATGTATTTTGAATCATCGTATTCACAAAGAGATTTACAACCCTACTCTTTTGAATGCCTCAGTAACCGAAACAGTAAGGATATGAAATCACATGTCAGAACCAGGCCTTTTTGCTATGCTGCAGTAAATCCTCTAAATTGTGACACAAACAATGTTTTCAAATTGGGTTTTTAATGACTGGATTTTGTTGATGATGAGGAAATTTTTACCCAGTAGGATCTGGTGGCTGGTGCAGCATGGCTGCCAGGCTGAGTTGCCTCACTGAATCCATTAAAGCTAACAAATTAGAGAATGTGGCAACTTGCTGACTGGATGACTTAGTGAGTTTGACGTGAAGGTGAGATGGCAGGTCTGTCAAATCTTTCTACCTTAGACCGCTGCGTGCGCGCGCTCACACTCAGACACAGACACACACACACACTCGGATGTTTGAAAACTACATTGGATGAAGGGAAAATTTGTCTTCATACTGCTATGTAAACTTTTTGGCTGTGTTCACTCTTGTCGTTGGTACTCTAGTTTGTGTAATCTGTTCTAAAAGTTCAGACGAAATTAAAAACAGACATAATGTAAATCCAGACATCCAAAAATATGAACACGAAACACGGAGAATAACATGAAGAAAACAAAAAAAATGCATACAAATGGCATCCTAATCCTTTACAAACTTACTCCTTTGCAAACTTCAGCAGCATGCACAATTATCATTTAACATGTTTCTCGCTTATACCGCTACCTCTGCATCCTGTGTTAAGGTTTCCTTCCTTCATTACAGTCCTTTTGTAACAGACACCCCCTTAGTACTTTCTTTCAAGTTATTTCTTCACTAGTGTGTCATCACATTTCTGGCACTTGCAATGTTTTTGCAGCCATATGTCATAAAAGCCCAGGTTAATCTAACACTCACAAATATGCTGTGCTCTTGAACACCTCCCCAGCATATGGCGCGCTGCTCTTATAAAGAGGAAAGAAGGGGAGAGAGGAGTTGTTTATTGTTTTGTGAACAAATAAATCACACCCACATACATACTAAAGATGATTAAATCAATGTCCCAACTTTAAAAGAACCACTATCCATTCGTCACAGACACGGTCACCAATGTGTGGATGCTTTGATGGGGGCACTTATTTCCACAGACAAGTTTGTTAGGCGCACCGTTTGGCCGCACAATAACTGAGGCCGTGTACGGCAACCGAGACATATATATTTACCAATAATTTTCACAGAAAACCAAACTTCCACTGCATATTTATCATCTCTTTGCTGTAATGTTGACGCTGGTCTTGTCTTACGGCTGTGTAGTCTTCACAGAGTTTACTTACAAGCGGGCCAAGACATGTCTGTCAAGTGATCTTGACCAAAGCAAACACATGAACACACCGTGGATGAGATAAAGGGAAATGATGTTAATGATGGCACGTTCATTTATTGTTTAGTTAATGATGCCTGAGAATATTTAAAATCATGTTATGCATCTAGCAATATATTTTTCTCCATTTTCTTTGAATGTGCAGATAAGCAAGTTTACATGACCGTAGCAGTGGACCTGGTTGTAACTGAGGTGGTGGAGCCAGTTCGCTTCCTGTTGGAAACTTTAGTCCGGGTTTATCCATCAAATGAACGTTTCTGGTACTTCAGCCGCAAGACCTTCAGCGAGACCTTTTACCTCAAACTCCGACAGGTAAGTTCACGGCTACACTTATTAAGTCTTCATGGAATACATTAGCTCAAATCACTGACCGAAACAGAATAAAATGGTCCACACAACCTGTGGGTGCATGTGAACCCTGTATTAGAGTGACAGTCAAACAGTTTTCAAATGATACGTTCACATATTAGCATGATTGTTAATGTAGATTATTTATTAATTCCACTACTTATCAGTGACTTTTTGATTGAAGTTACTGTCCTTGTTTTTTGTGGTTACTTAGTTCAAGGCCCAACCACAATAAGTGAAGTAGGATTTAATATTGTAGTGCATTAAGTTGGAGCATAGAAAACCTGTTTGCTTGGACAAAGGCAAGCAGAAAAATCCAAAGTTGTGTGTCGACATTGTAGGAAACACGTCTAACATGTACTTAAAACCTAAACGGTATCATGTGGCAGTGATCATGTAATCAGTGATTACATCTACAAGAAAGAAAAGCAGCGTAGTGCAAACATGGATAGCTTCAGCTCACTACCTCTGCTGTTAGTGAGTGGGTTTTCTCCACTGCTGGAGATATTGTCACTGCAACCCCTGTTCACTGTGCTTTCTGCACAAAATGTGGATGAGTTCATTTGTTTTTGTTTTTTTAGCCAAAAACCTGAATAGTTACATTTGTCATATTCAGGCTGTTGCTGCTAAGTGTTCAAAGTTTACAGGTTCAACTTGTTAATGTATAATTTTATACATATTTTTACTTTTATTTAATGCAAGTTTATTTTATTATTATTTTTCTATTTTAAAAAAAGTTATTTGAAATATCACCAAAATGGGTCACTTTTTAATTAATTAATTATTAATTAATTTATTTAAAAATATATATTGTTTGCATTTTTATAAATAAAAGCATTTAAAGTATTTTTTTCTGCCTTTTTTTTTATATAAACCCAACCGAGCACTTACAAGAACTGAACCGATCCAATGTAAACCGATTTTACTTTGTACCGTTACACCCCTACTAAGGCCTCTGTTTTGTAACTTTACGGACACCTAGTGACCAGAATACTAAATATTATCTGACTTGCAATATCCAGTAATTTGACAAATAATAGAATAGAATTAATCATTCATTAATTAGTTTTAGAAAAACCCTGATAAGAATGAGGGAGTGACGTTCGCAATGTAGCGAGGTACTATTGTAGAGCCATGACTGACAATAATGAACGGTAACTTGTCCAATGAACAATTTCAAATTGCTCGTGATTTTTGCTGCGGCCTTACATGCTGCTGTACCAACGAGTAAAAAAAAGATTATCTTACTTTTATTTCCTCAGTGTTTATCACATTTAAAGACATATGTAATTCCATCAATTATATTTAACATATCTCAAAAATACCATGTTTTATTTCAACATCAAATGTGCAGTAAATGTCAAGTCCTTCTTTTACATTCCTAGTAATTAGTTATGTGGGTTTCCTCACAACTTATCTGATTAAAATGTGCTGAGAAAATAAAGTACATTGTCCTACATTCCACCAAGACATGACCATCCAGCTTCTTCTACCTTGGAACAAAAAAATCAAACTGGAATCAAATAAAAGACTTTAGTGAGCCTCAGGGAGCTGGCAAAGCAGTGGAGTGTGGGTAAGCTTCACACTGTAGCAAGGTAATAAGTAGCTCTGTCTCATTATTGCCGTGTTGGTAATTAACGGCGGCAGTCTGACTTGTACGCCTGATTGCCTCTGGAGTTATCTCCTTAGTAAATGGAGGGCCGGTGCACTGGTTAAGAGCTAATTAAAAGATAATATTGTGTGGCGAGGAAGATGTCAATCAGGACACACATGTCTGAATTACATAATTGTATTGTCCCATTTTACCTGAAAATATTAATAATTGTAATATATTTACACACTTCATAAAATATAATTGGCAAGAGTCAGTTGTGGTGTCTGGATACTCACTGAATACTGAGATTATGGGACAACGTACCATTAGTGTATCTAAAAAGTCAATACTGTTGTTATGCAAAAATAATAACAAATAAAAACAAACATTTACACTCCCGTCTTCAACCTTTTTGTTCATTGATTTTTTTTGTGCCCAGGAAGTAGTATTAGGTCTGATCAAATTAATTAATATTATATGTTCTCTGAAACTGCTTACTAAAAACCAGATAAGGGAGTCAAAGTTTAAAGTTGAGGTGCAGTCAAAACATATTTTTTGCACTGCTCAGTCACCACCATGTCGTAACAAAGACAACTGTACAATGTTAAGTTCATGGAAAATAGTGGCAAATTAACCTATTTGTTATTGTCTTCCAATTTCTGTTCTCATCAGTGACTTGAAAAATGATATGTTACAAGGGTGGGCAGATCAATACTGAATCAAAGATCACTGAGCCACTTGCACCAAGTGCAAGGGAGAGGCTAAAGTACTACGTTGAATAGACTAGAAATCAGGTGCTCAAGGTCAGGTTTGCTTGTGTATTTGTTCCCCTGGGCATTTATTTAATACCTTATGCTCTTGGACTGAGTAATATAATTTGTTGTTTTGAATATTTCTTGAATAACATTTAATTAAAAAAAAAATCTTGATATAATTTTCAATTTCACTCCTAAGTGAAAGCTCAAAAATTGTGTGCTAAATGTTGAGATTTCTACATGAGCTGGAAATTTATTTCAAATTTATCTTCCTAGCGTTCCCCAGGAAGAAAAGTGAAAATTAGTTTCCCATGCCAAAAAATGAAAAGAATGTGGTCGGTCATGTCCATGTTTTACAAACATCAAGCAGTTGCAAGGATGTCCAAACTACTGAAAATTTTAAGGATTCAAGGGCCACTTTGATATTTTGTAAAAAAAAAAATATTTCAATGCAAAAATGCATACTTTGTGATGTAGGTGAAAAAGCATGTTGGTAGCATGAACTTCTGCTAGTGGCTCTTTTTTTTTTACATTTTTGCTGTTTTTTTGGGGAGGAGGATGCTAGTTATGTTTGTGGCCAACCCTACCTATCAAAGCCTGGTCCCGTCAGATCTCAAAAGCTAAGCAGTGCAGGGCCTGGTCAGTACTTGGATGGGAGACTTTAGAGGAACACCAGGTGCCACAGTGGAAGGAAATAAACGTTCCTTGTGTCCCTAGGCAAGGCACTTCACCCACATTGCCTAGTATGAAAGTGGTGTGTGTGTGTGAGTGTCGGTGGTGGTCGGAGGGGCCGATGGCGCAGAGTGGCAGCCTCGCTTCCGTCAGTATCCCCCAGGGCGGCTGTGGCTACAAAAGTGGCTTACCATCACCAAGTGTGGAGTGCATGAATGAACCTTAGTCTAAGCGCTTTGAGAGTCTTTGTAAAGCGCATAACAGGTGTAAGGCTTTGCTATTATTATAATATTTTAACAATATTCTTAAGTCATTGCTGAATTTGCTTTTTGAAATATTTGAAATATGATTACATTATTCTAACTTTTTTCCCCAACCTAATTTCCAGAAATTAAAACTATTTTGTTTTTTACCATTTCTACTTTCTTTCTTGTAATGTTTTCCCCAGCTAATTATTTAATTATTACATTGTTCCCATCATATTTGACCTTATTCTGGTAACATAATCACTTTTTCTGCAACTTTGTTGTTTTTGTTTGTTTGTTTGTTTGACAAACAGCTGCTTCTTCTGGACTATCCACACTGGCAAAACCAACGGGCTCATACCGATTTCTGATTGTGACCATTTATTCACTGTAGTTGTATGTTTTTTAATTAACATAGACCACTAATGTACTGCAAAAATGTTGTGTGTGCATATAGCATGCACCCGAGAGGGCAGACCAGAGTGATGCTGTGTATGAGGTGGTGAGTCTTCAGAGGGAGGCAGAGAGAACCAAGGAAGGACAACTCTCCTCACCCACCGAAGAGGAGGAGGCAGATGATGGTAAGTGTAGACACTCACTTGCTCTCGGCTTCCTTTAAGTGTTTTGTTTTTATATAATACATAATTATTAATGTAAAAAATGTGTCACGCTTAAGCACCACAACTATATATGAGGAGATAAAAAGCACAGGGAGGAGTCCAGGAGGCATCCTAACTACAAGCCCGAGCCACCTCATCTGGCTCTTCTCAATGTGGAGGAGCAGCGGTTCTACTCCGAGTCTCTCCCGGATGACAGTGCTTCTCACCCCACAGTATCTCTAAGGGAGAGCCCAGCCACCCTGCGGAAAAAAACTAATTTCGGCCGCTTGTACCCGCAATCTTGTCCTTTCGGTTACTACCCAAAGGTAGGTGAAAGTAGGAACGTAGATCAACCGGTAAATTGAGAGATTTGCCTTTCGGCTCAACTCCCTCTTCACCACATCGGACGGATCCAGAGTCTGCACTGCTGAAGACACCGCCCCAGTCCTTCTGGCCATCTCACGTTCCAGCTTTCCTTCACTCGTGAACAAGACCCCGAGATACTTAAACTCCTCCACTTGGGGAAGGATCTTATCCCCAACCCGATGATGGCACTTCATCCTTCTCCGGACGAGGACCATGGACTCTTGGAGGTGCCCATTCTCGTCCCAGCCGCTTCTCGCTCAGCTGCGAACTGATCCAGTGAGAGTTGAAGGTTGCGGCTGGATGAAGCCACCAAGACCACATCATTCACAAAAGCAGAGACCCAATCCTGCGGCCACCAAACCGGAACCCCTTGACACCCAGGCTGCGCCCTGTCCATAAAAGTAATGAACAGAATTGATGAGAAAGAGCTGGAAACCGACTTATTGCCGGCAATGCGAACCAATTTCTGACATCGGTCATGCAGGGAACCAACCGCCTGAATTAGGTTGTCCGATACCCCACATTCCTGAAGCACTTCCCACAGTACTCCCCGAGGGACACTGTTGAATGCCTTCTCCAAATCCACAAAACACAAACTCCCATGTACCCTCAAGGACCCTGCAGAGATTATAGAGCTGGTCCACGGTTCCACGACCAGGACAAAAACCACACTGCTCCTCCTGAATCCGAGATTTGACTATCCGGCAGATCCTCCTCTCCAGAACCCCTGAATAGACCTTACCAGGAAGGCTGAGGAGTGTGATCCCACGATAGTTAGAACGCACCCTTCATTCCCCCTTCTTGATAAGCAGGACCACCACCCCGGTCTACCAATCCAGGGGCACTGCCCTCCCCTGGCCATGCAATGCAGCAGAGTCGTGTCAACCAAGACACACCCCCAGCATCCAGGGCCTTAAGGAACTCCGGGCAAATCTCATCCACCCCCGGGTCCCCGCTACCGATGAGCTTTTTGACCACCTCGATGACCTCAGCCCCAGAGATAGGAGAACCCGACTCAGAGTCCCCAGGTACTGCGTCCTCATTGGGAAACGTGTCGGTGGGATTGAGGAGGTCTTCAAAGTATTCCCTCCACCAGTCCACAATATCTTGAGTCGAGGTCAGCAGCACACCATCGCCACCATACACGGTGTTGACTGTGCACTGCTTCCCCCTGCTGAGATGGCGGATGGTGGTCCAGAATGTCTTTGAAGTTGTCCGGAAGTAATTTTCCAAGGCCTCTCAAAACTCCACCCATGTCCGAGTTGTTGCCTCAGTGACAGCAAGAGCCGCAGACTGCTTGGCCTGCCGGTAGCTATCAGCTGCCTCCAGAGGCCCATGGGCCAAAAAGGCTCGATAGGACTAACGGCATTGACAGCATCGCTCACCACTGGGTTCCTGTATTACCGCCACGACAGGCACCTACCACCTTACGGCCACAGCTCTGATCAGCCGGTTGAAGCTCTCCCAGAGGTGGGAGTTGAAACTCCTTCTGACAGAGGATTCTGCCAGAAGTTTCCAGCAGACCCTCACAATGCATTTGGGTCTGGCACGTCTGACCGGTATCCTCCCCCGACATCAGAACCAATTCACCACCAGCTGGTGATCGGTTGACAGCTACGCCCCTCTCTTCACCCAAGTGTCCAAAACATGTGACCGCAAGTCCGATGACACGACCAAGTCTATCATCGAACTACAAAGTCCTGGTGCAAAGTACACTTGTGGACACCCTTGAACATGGTGTTCGTTATGGACAATCCGTGATGGGTACAGAAGTGCAATAACAAAACACTGCTCGAATTCAGCTCAGGGGGGCCATTCCTCCCAATCACGCCTGTCCAGGTCTTACTGTTGCAGGCAACATGAGCGTGAATGTCCCCCAGGAGAACAAGGGAATCCCCCGAGGGAGGACTTTCCAGTACTTCCTCTAGGGAATCGAAAAAGGGCGGGTAATCTGAACAACAGTCAAAACCCTTCCTCCCATCCAAAGGCGGAGGGAAACTACCCTCTCGTTCACCGGGTTCAACTCCAAAGTACAGGCTGAGAGCCGGGGGGGCAACAATAATTTCCACCCCTGCCCGTCGCCTCTCATTGCCGGCAACGCCAGAGTGGAATAAAGTCCAGCCTCTCTCGAGAGGACTCGTTCCAGAGCCTTTGCTGTGGGTCGAGGTGAGTCCGACTACACCTAGCCGGAACTTCTCCACCTCACGCACCAGCTCAGGCTCCTTTCCCACCAGAGAGGGGACATTCCACGTACCCAAAGCTGGCTTCTGTAGCCGAGGATCGGACCGCCTTTTTCCGCCACCCAGCATGCTCTGCACCCGACCCCTTTGGCCCCTCCTACAAGTGGTGAGCTCATTGGAGTAGGGGCCAACGTTACCTCTTTGGTGCAGGCCCGGCCACCAGTGATTGCCATTGTGCCCTACCTGCAGGCCTGGCTCAAGCAGGGGGCCTTGGTGACCAGCGTCCGGGCGAGGGAAAACTAACTCCATTTTTATTATTCCAAATATGAAACATGTTACCTATATTTTGGGATGATTACGTGTGTGCAGGAAGATTCTTTTTTTACTGACGCCCGCTCATCAACAACTTGGCTCCACCATTGCAACACATGATGAAAAGATAGCTCTCATACAGTATGTGTGTGTGTCTTCTGCAAGTAGCCTCTCTAAAGAGAGGAGCGTCGCTCCCAACAGAGGATGGAAATCTTTGATATCGTCATCGGTGCTACTAGCATGGGCGGTTCTCTTACTAAAATACATGATAGGGAAAGATGATGTTCTCATGGAATTGAATTGTTTGCAACTGGACTGTTCAGGTTTGACTAGTTTGTTCCACTTAGTTTTTGAGCATGAACTGATGACGCCTGCTCTGATGAGACAGCCGGAACAGGTGCGATCATTTTAATGCCCTGAGAATACAGTGACCTGGATGAATGACAATATTCACAGACAAAAAGGACGTTATTTTATTTCAAGTTTTAATATTATGAGAAATAAAACAAATAGTAAAGTTGTACGTTTTGGGGAAAATTGGTTTGTGGCAAAATTGATAATCTTACGAGAATATAGTCTTAATATTGTGAGATTAAAGTCATAATTACAAGAGGATTTACAATTGTTCCAAAAAAATCCCATCAGAAATGGAAAAGACAGCTGTAGTTGTATAAGAAAAAGTCAAAATATTAAGAGAAAAAGGTTATGTTGTAACGAGACTAAAATAGAATATACTCGAGATATTATGGTAAAACATATAATTTAAGAAAATGTTATCTTTCAATATTATGACAAACAAACACAATAAAATAAACTGTTTAAGTAAGATTATTTAAAATAATACATATTATTTAAGAAGAAAGTTGAAATATTTGTAAAATAAAAAAACATCAAAAACAGCTAAACGCTTTTTCACCTAGATCACCAAGGCAAGATGCATTTTTAAAAAAATATATACTGTATAACTTCTTCTCATATCTACATGTGTTTGTTTTGCAAAATATCAAAGTGGCCCTTGCATTCTTTCCTTTTTTAGTATTTTCCCTCGGTAGGGACATCTCAGCTATAGACAAAAACTGGACAGCAGGATATTTGACATGGGAAATGACTAGTTGCCTACAAATGCAATAATCTTAAACTTAAAATAATTTTACCGAACTGAAGTACCTGAATGAAAAGTTGCACAGTCAGTTCCCAGTTGCCTCCTTGTTGTTTTATTGAGCAAAGTACTAAACCATCAGTTGGCTCCGCATGCTGCTTCGTGAATGTGTGAATGACGTTCACTACCATTCCAAGGCTGCAAACGCCATCACTTACAAATATATACAGGGTCCACACACAGTAAAGAGGTGCTCGGTAAATGCACCTCATTTATAATTTACTATAAGAAATTACATTTCTGAAACAGAACTGCTATGAGACTTGCCTTGTTTCACCAAGTAGTGTATACAGTAGTGTGAAAGTGTTTTTCACACTACTGTATTGTGAAAATGCTTTTTCACAATACTAAGGATTTTTTTCTCCATTTTTTTAATAATAAAAAGTTTTATTTAAAAACTTCACTTTGTGTTCAGTTGTGTTGTCATTGGCTAATATTTCAATTTGGTTGATGATCTGAAACTTTTAAGTGTGGCAAGCATGCAAAAAAATAAATCAGGTAGTATTTCTTTGTAGTTTGAAACATGTTTTATTGTGCTTCTGCTTTAAAAGGAAGTGAAAACACCTGTTTGTCAGGATGCCAGTCCCAAAGATATGATTTGAAACGCTTAATGGAAAGGGTAAAACTAAAAACACACTCACGTTGATTGATTGGTCAACAGTCTTTTTCCATGTTAAAACAAAAGGCAAACTAAACTAGAAAGGTAGTCAGTAGATTGCACATCTCCTTTTCAGTGCAAAATAATGTGGTTTGAATATCAACACAAAAAATTACTGGCAAAGAAGAACAAAAATGCACTTACCCTTGTAAAATGAATTCAAAGCAGAGAAGTCAATGTGCAAAACTTTAATGATCGTAACAGCGAAGCAAATGACCATGAAATGCTATATAGACGCTCTGCCAAGTCTCCAAGGGTGTGATAAATTAAGCTAACACTTTACACCAAAAATTATAACTGAAAATAGCTGGAACAGACACCAGCCCTCCACAAAGCAGAGATAAAATTGTTTGACCATGACCAAAAAAATGTTGATAAAATGTATTTTTGTAAAAATCATAACACCTGCACAAAACATCTTTGCCACCATGTATGATTAGGATTTAAAATGGCAGCCTAAAACATTAAAACCCTGTCAGGATAAGGTTAGTACTCTTGCTGGAGCAGGACATCATTATGCTCATTATGCTTGTCTTAGCTTGTAATAGACAGAACAGCTAATGCTCTTTTTATTATTATAATTATTAAAGTGACTGTATGCCAACAGTGTTACTAAAAGTGGTTTAAAGGAACAGATTGTACAAAAAAATCTGAATTAAACAGCATAAGTAAACATTGTCATAAATTTTGTTCATAAAATTATGGCTGCCCCTCATCGCTTGTTTGGTACTTCAGTGTCCGTAGTATGCGCACTCACACAAAAGCAGTCTCGGAGAAAAAACAACAATTCATTGTACTGTTATGCTACACATTGAATGATAGCTGATGTTAGTAGCTAAACTTTGCCAAATTGCTACTTTTAGCAGACAACCAACATAGTTAGTGTGCGTGCTAGTTTATGCTGGCATATTCAAAGCAGAAAATGGCAGGACATAATGCTTGCGGTTCGAATTTTGGCGCCCTGCAAACAGCTGGAGGGAACCCGCTACATACAGTTCCTTTAACTCAATAAGAGTTTGCACAGAAGATACATGATAATACAGGAAAAGAACATTTGGTGTAACCAAGCATGTAAGACGAGCTACAGTATGCTCAGCGATTAAACCATTCACACATCCACCCAAGAGTGGAGTGGCCGTGCCGTATATGTAACTTACCTCGAAATGGGAAGTTGGTTAACTTTGTTAAGGTGTGGATTGTGGACATACTGTAAACATGAGACAGAACATTGGACACGGCCACGTGCCGAAATATAGAATAAAAGACCCCTTTACGCTCATTTAGCAGCTGATTCAAAACAATAATTGAAGGATTAGCAACACTAGAGTAATTTCCATTTCTCATTCTATGTTTTGAAGGCGGCCAATCTCCATCTCCATGTCTTCAGGCTTAAGTCCGTATTCTGCACGTTCTCTATTTCAACTCCAAATGTATTTTTTTTTTCCTTTTTCCTCAAAAATTGTTGACACATTGCTCAAATCTTTGCTCTATTCACTATAAGCATCCTCTGTCTCGTATACCACTAAGCTCATGTAACTCACTTCTGGAGTTGAGGCAGAACTGCGACGCCACGATTTAGCCATCCGCCGCATAAATAATTCCACACACGAATGTTCCTTGTCCTCACGATGACAGCATTTCATTCGCATGATGAGATTTAGCTTTTAACAGCAAATTCAGTTCGTATTCGCCAAATATATCGCCAATTCGGCAATTCAGTTGACTTGGAAATCATAGGGCCTTACTTATATAGGCATCGCTGGACATTAGTACCTATGCTTATTAGGAAAGGTGACCCACGCCTGCAAGTTGCAATATTTTTGTATATAAATAACAGTAATAATTACCCGATGTTAAACAGACAGTTGTCGGGAATACACATGCTATACAGTATGTACCCTTGTGTAACAATCAAAGCGCTAAAGGGGAATTCAAACATCAGTCCTAAGCGATTCTTTCCATTGAATAGATCTACAAAATGGGACATTCTGACCTTCGAGTACTGACAGACGTGTATTAACGGCGAAAGGAGGGAAAGTGTCTCTGCTGTGTACCATTGACCCAGCCAAAGTCACGCTTCTGCCTCCAATGCTGGAGCTGATGGCTTTTAACTGGCACCGAGGAAGCCATTCAGTGGGCTTGTTCTCTTACGCCCCTCTCCTACCCTCGAGACAAAAAACTAGAGACACTCAGGGACATGGAGCTGGAGGTCAGATTTATTGTGTACTGAGATGACTACCCTCAGAGAAAAGAAGCTTTGATAAGAGCATGCATGCGTTTAATTATTTTTTTTCCTCTTGGAGACTTTAGTGTGCCTACGTTCGACATTCTTTTTCTCTTTTTTGTTCCCTCCACAGCATTGTCATTATTGTTTAGTATATTTTGTCACCCTTTCCTACCCACACACACACGCACACACACATACACACAAACATGTTGCAGTTTGATGAAACAATCCAGTCAATACCCAGATGGCGATGTTGTCATGAACATACCATGCACATGCATCACAGACGTTTTCAAGAGCCTCAATGAAAGTATAGTGAATGCCCATCTCTCAAGGCCACGGGGTCTCAGTGATCCGTGTACAGAAGCAGCATCTTTGTGCAGGTTCTGAGCACTTTAAAAGGGCTCCATTTGCAAATATAAAGCTCTGAAATCCCCTGCTGTTTCTGTTTAGATCAGTGGTCACCCACCTTGTACACTACTGGTCTAAAGTTCTAGAACACCTTAATTTGTCAAGTTATTTATTGCAGTTCAAGTCCAATGAATAACTTGAAATGGTTGGTTTTGGTATGTATCTGATGAAAGAAGGCACACCCACACTACCATCGCAATGTTAATCCTTCCTTGATGAGATCTAACCAAACAGGTGGATTGGATGGAGGGGTTTTGTTGAACACCCTCCATGTTCACCGGACCTCACACCACTAGACTTCTTTTTATGGGGATACCTAAAAGACAAAGTCTACGCAATGAGACCTGCAAAAGTCACTGAATTGAGAGCAACCTTTGGACGTGAACACAAATAAGAATGCCTAGTATGAAATATAGAGGCGGAAACATTAGGCTTTTGGGGTGTTTTTCTGCCAAGGGGACAGGACAATTGCACCGCATCAAAGGGAGGATGGATGGGGCCATGTACCGTCAAGTGTTGGGTGAGAACCTCCTTCCCTCAGTCAGGGCATTGAAAATGGGTCGTGGTTTTGTATTCCAGCATGACAATGATCCAAACACACGGCCAAGGCAAATAAAGATTGGCTCAAGAAGAAGCATATTAAGGTCATGGAGTGGCCTAGTCAGTCCCCAGACCTTAATCCCATAGAAAATCTGTGGAGTGAGCTGAAGGTTAGAGTTGCCAAACATAGCCACAAAACCTTAATGACTTGGAGAGGATCTGCAAAGAAGAGTGGGCCAAAATCCCCCCTGAGATGTGTGCAAACCTTGTGGCCAACTACAAGAAACGGCTGACCTCTGTGATTGCCAACAAAGGTTTTGCCACCAAGTACTGAAGCACTTTTTTCAAAGGGATCAAATACTTATTTCCTTCATGGAAATGCAATTTAATTTATAACTCGGACGGAACTCTTTATAACCCATTTTACTGGATTTTTTTGTCATTGTTGTCTCTCAGGGTTCAAATAGTTTTTTCCCTCACTATATATGCATAGATGTACATTACCGTTTTTGCTGTTTTTTTAATTTTCATTTGTTTCTGCAGTGATGCAATGGCAAATGAGCCACAGGCCGCAAATGGCCCCTGAGCCGCACTTTGGCACCCCAAATTTTGTGGAACTTTTCCGGGGTCGGGGCTTGTGGCGTCAGCTCTTTGCGCAAACTGCAACTCTGTTCGGGTTGTTGGCTAAGGGATGTGGTTGAAGAGAGAGAGACTAGTCAACGCGTTATAATAGTCATCCCTAATGACCCTGAAATGCAGGTCTATGGAGTTCTTTTTGTGTCTTAATTTTGAGGTAGCAACGGCAGATAGTGAGTCATAATAATGTGCAATAACTATTGTTGCGTGCTAGGGCACATCACCACGCATTGTCTGTCAGTGGTAGCACACATTATCTGTGGTATTTCATCAGTCACCTCATGGATTGCGTTCAAATAACTGGAAGATCCTAGACCAAGGGTGGGCAAAAAGATCTTAGACCAGGGCAAACTACGGCAGTCTGGCCACAACTGGCTCACCTATGTATACAGTATATGTTATACGGCTGTACAAGTTCATGGAAGTTCCCTTTAACGCTACTATTTATAATGTGCAATTAACGTGCTGTTTGATCCTTGGTCCACAGCCACAAGTGTGAACAAATACTGAGCAGAAATGAACAAAGAAAAGCGTATTTTCAACAATAACGTTACTTTCAAAGCCCTGGCAGATAGCTCTCTTGACAAGACCAAAATTATTTGTATCCACTGTTGTTTTGAGTCGTGTTGTCATGGACTACATTGAGTCTCAAATGTGAGACAGAAGGAAGAAGGTACTGGAACACTGCAGCTATTTTTTAATGTAATTTATTTTGTGGTCCTTTGACATACGAGTGTTCCAGCTAACAAGTGTTTGTAGATGCGAGCCATCTCTCAACTTTTTCCTTTGAACTGCCAGCTAAAATTTGGGTTACGAGCTGTCAGTTACCGGTAGGCACAGCCAAGGACAGCTTGGAGGGCTTGTGTCAATGTGACAAAGGCGGAAGTGAGAGAGCACGCACGCACGCACACACGCACACACACACGCACACACGCACACACACAGCAGATACTGAAATGGCAGTAAAGACTCATGAGGGAATTTATGAGCATTCTTCATTCATTCATCACCAATGCATGAATGCTTGTTTGAGCACTCAACTAATTTGTTAGGGGCACTGTTGTGCCATACGAAAACCAAGACAATGTACGACAACCAAGACATAATTTTAAAAAGTATGAAAATCAATTCCCACTGTATTTGTACAACATAGTAAGATGTAGGGGTTCATTTTTTAACTCCCACTTAAAACTAAAATTAACATTCCGAAACCTGTATTATGCATGAGGTTTCCTTTCAGTCTTGTGTGTTACATCGTCGAACAAATAGGCCGAGATAACCTTGTTCTGATTTAGTGTGGTGCATAGTTACATTTTTCGTGAACTGTTTCTTCAGAGGAGATCTATTCAGCTAAATAGCATCACAAAGTCACATGTGTAAAAGCAAACATTCGTTCATTCATTTTCTATGCCACTTATCCTCATTGGGGTCGCGGGTATGCTGGAGCCTACCCCAACTGGCTTTGGGCGAGAGGCGGGGTACACCCTGGATTGGTCGCCAGTCAATCGCAGGGCACATATAGAAAAAGATATAAAACCAGTCACACCTATGGACAATTTAGAATCGGAAATTAACCTACATGCATGTTTTTGGAATGTGGGAGGAAACCGGAGTACCCGGAGAAAACCTACACACGCACGGGGAGAACATGCAAACTCCACACAGAGATGCCCAACGGAGATTTGAACCCTGAACCTCCTGACTGTGAGGCCAATGTGCTACCCACTCGACCACCGTGCGGCCCTAAAACATAATAAACATATCCACATTTGACTATGTGTGTGTGTGTGTGTTCTAGCGGGTGGCTTATGTGTGGGAATCAATCTCTTCACCAACAGAGTAGAGGCTAGACAGGCAGTTAATGCTGCCGCTTCTACGTACAAGTGTATTGCTGCGCTGATTGCCTCTTGTTTGCCTTGCAAACTGCCAGATGGAGGAACATTACAATAATGGAATGTGTAGGCCCAGTACAAGCTATCCATCCTCTATTAGATTGTGTGGTTATAACACAAAGGCACTATTTAAATGCATAGCACATGGTCTTGGATTGAGTTTTGTGTTCTCATTTGGCCAAATGTCACAGACATCAAGGTAGATCCACTAGTGGAAGCAAATGTCTAATAAATGTTCTGCGGTGCATTTGTGTTTTCTGTAGATAGTGACAGTGAAATCTCCAGCGGGACAGGAGATGTTTCGAAAGATTGTCCTGAGAAAATCCTTGAGTCATGGGGAGGAATCCTCAACAGATGGTAAGGTGATCAAATTTCATATCATGAAGCGTAGCCATGCTGTTCCCAAGGTTTTACACACTTGCACACATTTTCAGTTGATTAAACGGCATGTGACACAAGGATATGCTATTACAAAACCATTAGAGCATTTGCTTGCTATTGCATCAGCACAAAGTCGCTTTCTGGAAAATGGTTTGATTTGGTTACCAGTATATTCTGTCACTGTTTAAAATGATTTTAATGGTGAATGATTATTTACAGGTAGCTGTTTGTTCTGAATGTCCTTGTTTGGATTTTTGGAGTCATCCACAAATCTTATGTGAGACACGAACACACGTTTTTTTTCTATATCGAAACACCACTAGCACGAGGCAGCTAATAATGCACATACTGGGGGATTAATAATAACGGCCTCCGATTGCTACTTTCTACTTTTCTCCCCCAGGCAGAGAATAACGCTGCTAGGCAGATCCTGTTCTAAAGAAAAACTTAGCCAAGCCTACCAATGTCGTCGGGTCGAATTGGTAGCGTCCGAAATCTCAAAGTTGACCAACTTTCCGTTTTATCACCACAAACCTAATATTTCTAACGTACATTTACTTTTCCAAACTCAAAGCCGATGTAGAGCCTTCAGTAGTTAACGCTACGTCTTGTTAGTGGCCTGAGACGCTGTGAGTGAGGCACTGTGAGGAAGACACTGTGTCACAAAAAAAGTTCTTTGATGTTAAGTGCTACCATAACAATGTCACTGCTGCTTGGTTAATATGCAGGCCATGTTATGTAAATTAAGTTTTTTTTTTTTTTAAACAATCCCTATACGAGTACAGTAGAACCTCCAATATACAAAATTAATTTGTTCCGGAGGGGCTTTTGTGTCTTGGAATTTTTGTATTATGAGACAAGATTTACCATAATAATGGTGTAATTCGTTCCAGGCCCCTCGAAAACAAATAAAACAGGAGTTATTTTTCAATCACCCTCGTATAAAGTGTAAATATTATACCCACCCAAAAGAAATATGTTCCTTAATGAAAACGTAATCATTTACATGTGCAGAAAATAATGAAAGCAATGAAAAACAATAAAAAATGTTGCCATGAATAATGACACTTTATCTCTCGGATTGAGCGAAGTGAGTTTCATGGCGGGAAAGGAGGCGGCAAACAGAGTTTTGACAGATAGCAGAAATCGTACATATGTTTACATGCTGTCACTTCATTTAAATGGATACAGTACATTACATACTAAACTTAACACTATGATTTTTTTATTTCCATTTTTAACAATGGATGTGAGCTTTTCGGTACGCTGAGCAAAAAGGGACGCCGTGATTGGCCATCGGTAGGGATTTTGGGAGTAAGAGGATGATTGGTGATACAATGGGAGGGCAGCTTCGTCTTCGGTTTTACAGCAGTTGGCATCTATTACTTTGGTGCATTACCGCCTGAGGGGAGGGCAGTACATTCAAAATGATGGGCAGCAATTTTCATTTTCGTATTTAAATTTTTTTTTGTTAAATGGGACTGAAATAGCTTCAAAGGCCGTATAATTCATTTGTATAATGGGAAAAAAGACATGTTTATGTCTCACGTGAAAAAAAGTTCAGTTTTTCTTTAAATTTAAGGATGTGGCTGTTGACCTTTAAAACTATGGCATAACTGATCTTTGATTGTATTATGCGACGGTTTTGTTCTTGGTATGAAAGTCACTTGGCGAAAATGAAGGTTCTGAGTATATATGTAATGCGGGTAAATGCAAGCTATGACTGCAAAAGCTCATGAAACATGTTGTATCAATGTTTAAAATAATGAATGGCTTTGCAATGCGCCAATTTTGTCTGCCTTTGGTTAGTTATGACTTCCTTTGAAATTCAATCATGCAAACCGAAACCATATGCACTAATCCAATTAGCCCGGCCAGTAAATCCAGTTGTACCAATACATTTATATACGGTTAATTGTTCTGGGTAAGTGGTAATCCAGTTTGGGTTGCAATAGATTTACAGCTAGAATTAATAATGCTGGTTCACTGTGCTATTTATAAAAATACTGTGTGGCAGGCATGGGAACCTGTCCAGTCGTCCAAAGGGTTTGCACCCATTGGTCCGCAGCGGAATTCCTGAGCCACTGAGAGCTGAAGTATGGCAGCTGCTGGCCGGTTGCCAAGACAACCACGACCTGCTTGAACACTATCGCATCCTCATCACCAAGGTAAATGAATGACTGACCGAGAAGGGATATTTCCTTTTGAAAAGTTTATTTTGGCTTGCTGGTGTATGCACGGCCGAGCAGAATGCACCCTGAAAAATATCTTTATTACTCACACCTACACGTTTTTTACAGGTTTATGTTTTTGAATTTCATTTAAACAATGGCTCAGCCTCAGATCAAAATGTATTATCATTGTGTTCTTTCAAGGCTCCTACAATCTATAGAATTTTTATATTCTTAAACTTCGTCCATGGTTTAGTCATATATCAAATCTTTGAAAGACATGTTTACAACTGAGGTGTGTTTTCGAGTGCGAGATTTGTTAATCAGCTGGCCCGAATGACAAAGCCTGCTGCAAGAGGTAGCAGCAGCCGTGGGAGGAGGTGATATAAACACACAAAGAGGACAAAGATCCTTGCTTTTATGGGAAATACAATAGTCTTTCTCTGTATTGCAGCAAGATGGGTAAATCTACCTACCACAATCAAAAAGCACCAAGGTTGAAGGCGGGGATAGTCTGGTTAGAAAGATGGAGAGAGTAGAGAATATGGGCCCATAAATGATGTTGTCATTGATGGAAGGATTAGACCGAGGAAATCCTTGTAAACACCGGGCAGGCTGGCAGATTTCTCTCTTTCCCGAATCACATTTTTTGGTTGTGGTTCACCTGCTGTGTAAATGTTCTGTCCTTATCTTCTTCAATGTGTTAAAAATATCCATGCAATTTAACAGATAAGCTTATAAAAAGAACTGTCTTTCCTTTTTCTTTTTTCTCTCTGGACCGCTCGGTGTTATTTTATTACTTTGTTTTCTTCGCACAAAGATCCCAATTTTTACACCGTTTTGTTTCATGACACAGTCTTTCTCTGCATCCGTCTCCCCCTTCTTACATAAGACCAAGCCTTTTTATTTCAGATGATTTATTCTCAATTCACTGACTGGAACACACCCACCTCCTGTGTCTTGCTGGAGTATGGTATTGATAGGCGGGTGGCCGGGCTATTAATAGCTGCACCAAATGAATGGAACTGAGGGAATATGAAGGAGAGAGGCAAAGAGGGAACAATGACAGTGATGGCGAGGATGATGTGGAGCATATTAATGTGTACGGTCTGGACTCAGTGACAACATTAATACTAATTGATTTTGACAGTAATTGAACTGCCGTCCGTATAGAAAGGTTTAAGCGTAAATAATGGCCTTTTATCAGCAGGACAAGTGTTTGTAAATAATATCACATTTGGTGAATTTTGAACCACGTTGGGCATCTATGAGTTAATGTTGCACCAAGATATTTGATCTAATCGTTGCTTTTAAAAATATGTATAAAAGACGTTCCTTGATATGGTAACAATTTTATTTGAACATGCATATAAATTACAATAGAATACATCACATAATACAACTGACAGTTCCACATGTCCGAAAGGCTTTCACCCAATTTCGATACCTTTGTCCACTTCCTGCGTTCCAGATGTGCTCTTAATAAGTTGAAAGTACGGTAATGTGACAATGTGGTTAAAATAGTAGTCAAAGATCATGTCACAGTAAATAAATGATATAGCAATCATAATAATAAATAGAGACAATAGATCATAGGATCATGGGTGTATACCGACATTTTACTCACACAGGAATGAAGAGTTAATAAGTATAGTAGTGATTAGACGTAGTGTTGGATGTACACAATAGTTCAGGGCTCTTCTTTCTTGTATTTTATAAACATCAGCTGCTTGTACTGTTTCTTCAAATCCCTCATTTTAGAGCATTGGTTTAGATCTTTACTCAATCCGTTCCATAATTTCATTCCACATATCAAAGTACTAAAGGTTTCAAGCGTCGTTCTCACATATACAGTGGTGTGAAAAACTATTTGCCCCCTTCCTGACTTTTTATTCTTTTGCATGTTTGTCACACATAATGTTTCTGATCATCCAACACATTTTAATATTAGTCAAAGTCAACACAAGTAAACACAAAATGCAGTTTTTAAAAGAATGTTTTTATTATTTAGGGAGAAAAAAATCCAAACCCACATAGCCCTGTGTGAAAAAGTAATTGCCCCTGCACCTAATAACTGGTTGGGCCGCCCTTAGCAGCAATAACTGCAATCAAACGTTTGCGATAACTTGCAACAAGTCTTTTACAGCGCTCTGGAGGAATTTTGGCCCACTCATCTTTTCAGATTTGTTGTAATTCAGCTTTATTTGAGGGTTTTCTAGCTTGAACCGCCTTCTTAAGGTCATGCCACAGCATCTCAATGGGATTCAGGTCAGGACTTGGACTAGGCCACTCCTTTTGTTTTTCTTCGGCCATTCAGAGGTGGATTTGCTGGTGGGTTTTGTGTCATTGTCCTGCTGCAGCAGCCAAGATCGCTTTAGCTTGAGTTGACCAACAGATGGCCGGACATTCTCCTTCAGGATTTTTTGCTAGACAGTAGCATTCATGCTTCCATCTACCACAGCAAGCCTTCAAGTCCTGAAGCAGCAAAACAACCCCAGACCATCACACGACCACCACCATATTTTAATGTTGGTATGATGTTCTTTTTATGAAATGCTGTGTTACTTTTACGCCAGATGTAACGGGACACGCACCTTCCAAAAAGTTCAACTTTTGTCTCGTCAGTCCACAAGATATTTTCCCCAAAGTCTTGGCAGTCATCAAGATGTTTTTTAGCAAAATTTTGGTCAGTTTTTGCCCAGTCTCTTTCTTATGGTGGCGTCGTGAACACTGACCTTAATTGAGGTAAGTGAGGCCTGCAGTTCTTTAGATGTTGCCCTGGGATCTTCCGTGAGCTCTCTGATGAGTTGTCTCTGCGCTCTTGGGGTAATTTACTTCACTCCTGTGAAGGTTCACCACTGTTCCATGTTTTTGCCATTTGTGGATAATGGCTCTCACTGTGGTAATCAGGCTTGGGGGTGGCTACAGAAATTGAACTCAGGTATGATAAAACACAGTTAAGTTGTTTTTTTTTAACAAGGGGGGTAATCACTTTTTCACACAGGGCTATGTAGATTTGGAGTTTTTTCCCTCCCTGAATAATGTAAACCTTAATTTAAAAACTGCATTTTGTGTTCAATTATGTTATCTTTGACTAATAGTTAACTAATTTTTATGAGCAGAAACATTTAAGTGTGACAAAAAGTCAGGAAGGGGGCAAATAGTTTTTCACACCACAGTAGGTGTTAAGTTGAATTTTTCCCTGAGGTCATATTTCTGCTCTCTTGTTGAGAAATATAGTTTTACAGTCTTGGATAACCAGGTAGTTTGCTTTATGCATCAATTTAGCTGTTTGAAAATGTACTACATCAGCAAATTGGGATTTTTGAAATAGTGGATTTGTATGTTCTGGATTATCCTGATTGATTTTTTTTTACAGTACATTAAGTGAGTGAAATGGTACTTTTGTAGTTATTTCCCATATTGCCACACAATAAGTTAGATATGGTAATACCAGAGAACAATAGAGAATCAACAACAGAGTCATTCTGTCATCAATTGTGAGTCCCAGAACTGTATGTTCATTCACCCTTTCACTTTCCTCACCATCAATTTGTATTTTCTCGCATTGTTCTTTTCCGCTTTTACCAAATAGCATTATTTTACATTTTCTTAGGTTGAGGGATAATCTGTTTTTGTTAAACCACCTTTTTAGTATAATCATTTCCTCTGAGACTTTTCTTAGCTCTTGTGTTGCTTTCTCCAGAACAAAAAGCAGTAGTGTCATCTACAAATACTGTAGTACTAGCGTTAGGTATTTTGTCACTTTGCAGAGATGTTATTAATGTATAGGTTAAACAATATAGTTTAATACTTTGTGATTGATTTAAATGAAACGTTGCCCTAGTGGTTAGTATGTTGGCCATACAGTCAGCAAATCTGGAAGATCTGGGTTTGTATCTTTGTTTGGACATCTTTGTGTGGAGTTTGCACATGTGAGTTTCCCCCGTGCATGTGTGGGTTTTCTCTGAGTACTTCATCTTCCTCCCACATTCAAAATATATGCATACTCTGGTCCCCGGTGATTAGCTCTTTCACTTCACTCTGTTAGTTGGGCGGCTGGCGGAGGTGCCAGGGGCATATGGGCCGCTGGGGGTCCCTTGGGGAGGGGGGCTGGGCTGCGCTGCTCTGCGGGGGACCGGTGTTTATCTCTATTGAGGCTGGGGTAGGTCTAGTGCCAAGGCGACCGGTTGGTGGTGGGGCGGGGGGCCGC